>RJWM01002890.1:0-120758 GCA_004363535.1 Dasyprocta punctata
GCCATGAGAGATGTCTGCTGTTGACTGTTCTTCTTTGCTTTATGTCTTTACCAGTCCTAGCTGTTGACAGCTTTGGGCACCAGCACCTTTTGTGTTACCAGTTCAGCACGAACCACTTGAGATAGAAACCAAGAATAGGCAGGAATATGTCATCTGGAAGAGGCTTTGTTAGGATTATGGCGCAGCATAAGAGGGAGCAGTTCATAGGCCGAATCCACAAGGGTACGAGGCAGTTGGGGATAAAGGAAAACAGGGAGACTCATGCACGTGCTGTGTCAAGACTGTCTGTTTGGCCATGGGCAGTGGAGAGGTCACTGCAGACCAAACCGAGGAGCCACAGAAGGGCAGCAGGATGGAGTCGTCTGCAACAAGTGCGTGAATGAAGCCTGGCGAAGCTAAAGCAAGAGTCTTCCTCAGCCCTGGGCGCCCTTCCCCTGGTGCGGCCACATCAGCCGCTAGGCATTTGGGACAGCCATGGAGTCAATGCATCTTTCGGGAAGTATGCGTCTCAGCTCCCAAAGGCCCGCCCAAGCTGCTGCCTCCAGTCCTGCCCCCCAGCAGATCTCGGCAGGAGCCTTTGCTGTACAGCGTTCCACTGCTCACACCCTTTCCCCTCTCCCCACCCCTCCCCAGACACTCCAGACTCTTCCTGGCACCTCACTGGTGCCCTCTGGGGTCCCCAGGCTCCCCCGAAAACCTCTAGTGCTGGAGCAATGGCTGCCAGAGGAGCACTGAGACCCCTGCCTGAGGCCAGCGCCTCGCACACAGGTGCAGCAGGCAGCTCACACCGCAGAGGCAGTGGGTGCAGAAGTGGGTGGGGCCTCCAGGAACAAAGCAGCTCAGAGGATATCTGGGTTCTGGGGAGGGAAGAGAACCGGGCACAGACAGTGGGGCTGAGCCTGCCCACTGGGAGAGGGACACCCGGGCTGGGTGCTTCGTGAGGCTGTCATGGCTCAGTTTTCTCCAAACCCAGGAGCTGCCCGGGTGGTTTGGGCCTGCGAGCCTGACCTCGGCCTGGCCTAGCCATCCCCATTGGGACCAGCGGCCTCCCTCCTGCTCTTTAATCCCACGGCTGTGTGTCTTCTGCTGTTGAATGACGTGATGTCCACCTCCACCTGCCATTCACGTGGCCTTCTATTTT
The DNA here is from genome assembly GCA_004363535.1 of Dasyprocta punctata. Taxonomy (NCBI): domain Eukaryota; kingdom Metazoa; phylum Chordata; class Mammalia; order Rodentia; family Dasyproctidae; genus Dasyprocta; species Dasyprocta punctata. Next base: position 1,142 of record RJWM01002890.1, read on the forward strand.
TCTCTCTGTGAGAGACTGCGTTCATTTATGGCGCTGCTGTACATAGTTCCACCATCTATGCAGGTGGTGTAAACAATTTTATTTATTCCTTCACAGCGTGGAGGCCAGAACTAAGAAATCAAGGTGTGGAAAGCTGTTCCCTCCCAAAGGCTGTCAAGGGGGTTTCTCCTGCCCCCTTCCTCCCGCCTACTGATGGTGACCCCACACGGTCCTGGGCTCGTGGCCACACGGCTCTGTCCCTGCTTCTCGTCACACAGACCTCTCTCCTCTGCCCCCTCTTCCTATAGAGCCCTAGCCATTGTGTCAGGGACCACGCAAATGACCTCATCTTAACTACAAGGTCACACTCACAGATCTTGGCTGGTGTGGACTTGCACATCTTTTGGGGAGACATAATTCAACACCTAACAGTGAACATCCTCAGGAAAAGCAGCTTTTCAAGTCTGGGGACAGCGCAGTGTTGGTGGAGGTGACTATGGCGCAGGGCACCCACAGGCGGTACTGGGTGCTTGTGCAGGGAAATGCTACAGTGGAAACAGGCAGGTCCCGCATGCAGCCTGGGTCACACCAGCACTGCCCTCCTGGTTTCCTGCAGTCCTTCTCTGGTCACGAGCTCCTCCCAGAGCTCTGCGGTCCCCTGGGGGCTGACCCATGTTTGCTACCCTGATGTCCTCATCTGCTTCTTGGTTCTGCCCATCTTCCCTTTATACTGTAGCTGTTTCAGCTTCCCTTCAGTGCCAGGGTGGCTCCTGGGCTAGGTGTTAACTTGTTACATTTATTCATTTTGTTACAGAAACACCGTAGCTCACAGGGGGTGGGCACAGGAACCCTCAGGGGCCTGTCGGGGCAGGCAGCCCCAAGCCCCGTGGAGAAGGCCCTGCTAGTGGACTCATACTCTGAGCAGGACATCTGAAACTTTGCTACTGTGCTTTCTCTCCTGTGCTCATCAGATTCTCCGGTATGGACAGAATGTCTGTGTCCCCCAACATTCATCTGCAGAAGCCCTAAAGCCCCAGTGGGGTGAAATTTGGACAGGAAGATTTTGGAAAATAATTAAACTTCAATGAGGTACGAAGAGGCCAGGGCAATTGCATCTCCCCTCTGCCACGCATGCACCCCTATGCACGCATGCGCACACATCTGGGACACATCCAGAAGGAGCCCTCTGTGGACCCGGAAGCCACTCCCAGCAGACAAGCTAGCAGCCTGTCCCATGAACCTCCAGCCTGCAGAATATTGAGAGGGTGGAGTCTGCAGTTCAAACCCTCCTCTCCGGTGCTGTGGTGTATCCCAACCTGACAAGCAAAGGCTCCGGGGACGTGCAAGCCACACCGGCTGGCAGTCAAGGGTCTGTAACAAAGTCCACATAGGCAACATTTTCACAACTGGCCCCAATTCCTCTGGCACCTGTGTGGAAATGCTGTGGGTCACCCACTGAACCAGTGAGCAAGGCGGTCACCCATGGAAGAGGCAGCAGATGCCCAGGCTGTGGACTGAGCTCAGCCAAAAGTGAAGACTGCTGTTACCTCCACACTACGGAGGAAGGAACTAGGGCCCAGACAGGCTTACTCACTGGATCGCAGCTGCACAGCTAAGAAACAAGTGGAAGTGGGGCTATCCCCTCGGATATAGAGAGGTCCATACTGCAGGCTTGGGGTTGTGAGTCCCAGAATGCCTGCTCCAAAGGACCAAGCTGGGTTTAAGGTTTACTTAAAGCTGGCTTTACCGAGTGGTGTCCGAGAAGGTCCTTCCCCAGCTTCCTGCAAAGGGCAGCGGGAGTCTCATTCAGAGTCCCGGGTCCTGTGCTGGTTTGCCACACCAGCACGCCCTTCAATATCCTTCTTGCTGAAACAAGAACAGAGGATTGCACCCTGTGCTAACTGGTCTGGAGTCTGGGTGAGCTCGTGAACAAAGGGCTCGAAGTAGGGACCACGAAGAGAGGGACCTCCTGGTGAGCCGTGGGTTTCCCCACCCAGAAAACAGCTCAGGGAATCTCGGTCCTTGCCCTTCTGTTGGGCCGAACAGTGGCCTGTAACCTGCTCTGCTGATGAGCTGTTTGCCCACGAACAAGCAGTTGACCTCTTAGATCAGGTTCTTCCTCAGAAAAACTGATTATCAAAGGTCTGACTTACAGATTTGATGCAAGAATCAAGTAAGTTAATACTCGCAAGGCGCCTGGACACAACGGGTGGTGAAGAAACACTGGCTTTGACTGTGACTTTTTCCTGTCATCTGTGGGGCTGGAGGGCAGGCTCTGTCCTGCCCGCCCACTCCTCAGGAGCATCTTTGTGCACAAGTGCCCTGCCAGCTCTTCCTGCCTTGTCTCCCTCATCCAGCCCACTCCTACACTCCCTTCGCATCTCCTGGCTCCCCCAGTCCTCTTGGCCTCTGTCCCTCGCCCTCTGTGGTTGGCTGCTCTGCCTCTGCGCACAGTCACACTCCTGCCTTCCTTGTTGGTCCACACCAAGAGGACTTCAAGGTCCCTTACGTAAGAGCTCAGTAAGCATGCCTGGCTCAATACATAAATGCGTGCATGAAAGAATAGAAAGCTTGATAATAAGATCATCGGTTAAAGCACTTTCTTTTCTGGACATGGAATTTGTGGATATTAAAAGCAGCAACACGATTAGGGGTAGGAAGTGGCATCCACATTCTCAGGGTCCCTATGACCCTCATCCTTTTATTTATCATTCTAACCGACTCTTCTGGCAGCTTTTATGCATGTAAAACATTACTCCAAGCTCAGCAGAGTAAAGCAATGACCACTGCCTCATGCTCACAGACTGGGTGGGTCAGGCGTTTGGGAAGAACCCAAAGTGGGCGGCTCATTTCCGCTCCCTGGTACCCAGGAGCTCAGCAGGGGAGACACAGGCTGAGAGGGACCCAGAGGCAAGATTCATCTGAAGGCTTCTTCACCAGCACAGCTGCTGATCGGCGAGCATCTCACCAGGGCTGTCAGCTATAGCACGTGTACTCGGCCACTCCAAGCGGCTGCCTGGGCCTGCTCTGTGTGTGGTGGCTCCATAGGTGAGTGGCTCAAGAGAGAAAGGGAAATGCTTGTGGTCCAGCCTCAGAAGTCCAGAGCCCTGTGGGATTGGAAATGGTACTGGGCCACTTGTGGAAAACCAGGTTGTCATGGTAACTCAAAGGGTCTCCTTGTCAGTTCAGGGATCTCTAAGAATTCAGGAGCTTACTGAAAAGCAAGTCCCATTAGAAAAGAGAGGAATTCTACAAGCAATCATAATGGCAGGTACTACAGTGTATGTGTCGGTGTCTGTGATATATGTCACATTTCCTTTCAGAATTCTTACACCTGAGTGTATAGCTCTGTAATTCACTAAGAGTGCCACTGCTTTCTGTGGATACCTGGGTGCTTTTATTTTAATTAATAAAATGATACCACAAATATCTAAAATGTACTAATAAACAATAAAATTATAGCACTAGAGTTTAATACAAATATTTTTATACCTAGTAGGTTTACAAAAATATAATATCAACAAATTGATACTGAAGAAACGTGGGAAAGAACTTTTGTTTTCTCCCACATAACCAGAGTCCAAAAATCTCCTTTTTTCCCTCTTTTTTTCTTTTTACCAGAAGTGAAGTCACAGTGGCTTTGAGTGTGAGCGAATCTGTGTGTAGTCGTGGCCGGCAGCCCCTGTGTGCTGGTCTTGCTCACACAAGGCTTCGTTGCACTTTCTGAAGTTCACTCACCTAATATTCATGCGTCCAGTGTGAACAGAGCAGAATCCGCCCCGTTATTAACTCAAACACACACGGAAACAATCAACCCTCAGTCACTAGAGGATTGTCTGCTTTGTGGTTACCACCACCCAACTGTTAATTACAGACCAGGGATAAAAATGAATTTCTGGCCTTGTGTAAACAATATAGAATGGCAACGATAAATCTGTTGATGAGAAAAATAAAGAAAACTCAAAACACAGTCTTAAATCTATAGGAAATTATTTAGGTTAATTTACTTCCATTAGCTTGGGTAACTTGGAGTTTAACCCAACAAACATTTATTGAGTATCCGACCTACACAAAGTTCCTTGCTCTTTGTTGCAGTGTGAGAGTCTGTGAGACCAAGTTCCCTGCCCTCTGGTTGACTGGCATCGAGTGAGAAGGAGGCCAGTGCTTCGTGATGCTCTTAGCAATGCCAGGCACATGAGACTTCGATCGTCGCTTGCCCGATGATGCCTTTACACTGCGCTAGGTGGAATGGGTCTCTGCGCTTTGCCTGGGGCTGCGTGGCCATGCTTTGAGTTTGCCCCAGAGTGATGAGCCGGCCTTTGCTTCCTCACTGACTCTCCTCCATCTTGAACCCCTTCCCTAACCTGGAGGGAGGGAAAGCCTGCAGGCTGAGACCCTTTTTTTTTTTTTTAGGCTGAGACCTTTTAAAACCCCAGATTGCCTTATTAAATAGTCTTATTCATTCCTGTGCTTTCCTTGAAGGATTCATAAATTTTAAAAACTGACTACATTATCTACATGAGCATTTTATCCCAACAAAATACACATGGCGTGGTCTTGTGACTGCTGTAAAAAGAAGCTTAACAGGAGGTTGACGTGCTTGACGCCTGCCGAGACGACTGTTGGCCGGTGACGTTCCGACAAGCCACCAAAGGCCAGCAGGAGCAGCAGGACGCAGCAGGGCGCCCACTCCTGTTTCCAGTGTGGCCAGAGTGGGGCCCGACCCCTGCACCGTGTCTCCTCCTGCAGAGTCACTTGGGGGCATCGAAGAGGCCTGGAGGGACAGAAGCTGGTCCCAGAGCTCTAGCACTGCCTGGCCTGAGCTCCACAGGTGGCTTGAGTCAGGGACCAGGCTGGGTTGCTGTCACCGCCCTGATGACCCTCAGTATTTGCCTTATTGCTCTCATTGCCACCCTTTCAAGCACTGGCACATGAACATGATTGCTAGATCCTCAAGCCACTGAAGAGATGTTGAGTCTTCAACCCCCAAACCACCCCAGCAGCCAGCTGTTCTACCCGCTCACAGCTGGCCCAAGGGACAGGAGGGGACCGTGGTCTGCCTATTGTTTGGTGCTTGTGGTCCCCTGAGCTTTCCTCACCTGCCTCCTTGAAGACGTGTGCCTTCCACACTCCAGCAAGCACCTGGGTGGCACGGCTCCTGCTGCAGGTCCAGGGCAAAGCCGGGCCTCTGCGAGGACCCACGCGTCCCTCCGGGTCTCCCTCCCCAGCTGTGACATCATCCGACTGGGTCCCAGGAGTTCCCCGAAGCAGAGGTGGGAGGCTCCACTCACTCCACCCACGCAGGAAACTGCAGGTTTACTGACTTCCGCCACAGAAGAATCGTCAGGGAGAGGCACAAAGAGGTTCAGTTAAGCAGAATTTTATTTTTTGTTAGTACAAGTTTGCAGTACATGATGTTTACATTCCTTGTGAGGAGCTGGTACGTATGCATAGCATCTCACGTAAGAGAAACCATATGATATTTAAGCTATGTTTCTGATTTATTTCACTTGACACTGTGGTCTCAAGGTCCATCCATTTTCCTACAAATCACTCAAATTCTTCTTTACTCAGAGTGGTACTCCATTGTGTATAAACACCACATTTTCTTTATCCAGTCATCCGGTGATGGAAGTACAGGCTGCTTCCAAGATTTAGCTCTGATGAATGTGCTGCTATAAACACAGGTTCGCCTGTAGCACTATGTCTTTAAGTCCTTTGGTAAGATACCTAGAAGGGGAATAGCTGGGTCAAAGGGAACTTCCAGTTTTACTTTTTTAAGGAATCTCCACCTTGGTGATTTCCACCGTGGTGGTCCTAGACCACACTCCCACCCACCATGCAGACGGGCTGCTTTTCCCCACAACCTCTCCAGCACGTTGTTATTGTGGGATTTACGGATGACAGTCACTCTCTGGGGTGAGGCGGACCAGGGCGCCTGCCCCGCCCCGTGTGGGCGAGGGGTCCTGCTGATGAACGCGGGGCTCACAGGGCGCGGTGGCCGGCCTCTCCCCTGTGTCCGAGGCTGAGCCGCTCTGCGGTAAGCAGAGCTCTTGCTGCAGTCGGGTGGGCAGGAGGGGCCACAGCCCACGGGTGACAGGCGCTGCCCGGAGCCCGGCTTGTCGCGTCGTGTCTTTGAGACCCTTCAGAAACTTGTTCTGGAGTGAGTGTCCCGGAAGGGCAAAAGGGCCTGAGGAAGTTTGCGTCCTCAGTGCTACAGTTTGAGAATCCCATCTTGCCGGCCCCTCTTGGCCGGTCTCCGTCTCCTCCGCCCCCTCACTTTCTCCAAGGCCCCCAGGTGAGCCGGGCCGGCGGCCGGGTCGTGCACACGCGGTCTCGGGCGCTCCGGGGCCCGGCTGGGCCAGGGCGGGGCGGCAGGTCCCCGGGAGCGCGGGCCGGGAGGCCGAGGCGGCGCGCTCACCTGGCCGCAGGAAGCGGGCGGGGCGCGGGGTGCGCGGGGTGCGCGCCCGTCCCCTCCGCGCCGCCAGCCCGCCGCGCCCGCCCGAGGACGCGCTCGGCCCGGAGCCCGCGGCGGCCACCCCGGAAGGCGCGCTCGGCCCGGACCCTGCGCCTCGCGAGTTCGCGCCCGCCCGGACCGCGGCGCCTGGGCCTGGCAGCGGCGGCGCAGCCGGTGAGCGGCTCGGGGAGGCGGCGGCGGCTTCTCGGGGAGCGGGCGGAGCGCGGGCTGCCCAGGCGGCGGCCCGGCGGCGGCGCAGGTGACACGCGGCCCGGCCTGGCGGGGGCGCTGACCGGTGCGGGGCGGACCTCGGCCGGGCCTGGCGCCCCCTACCCGGCCCCGAAACCGTGCGGCGGGGCGGCGGGAGGGGAGGCCGCCCTGGGCCGGCGGAGCGCGGTGCCGGCCGCGGGGACCCAGCCCGCCCGAGCCCGCCGACCCCCACCCTGCGCGCGGACCACCCGGCCCTCCCGCTGCCTGGCGACAGGGACAGGGCCGGGCTCGCGCTCCCAGGCCCGGCCCCGGCCCGGACCCACCTGGGCCACCTGGGCCTCCCGCGGCCACCTGCTCGCACTGCCCGCCGCGCTGGCCTTCCTGGCTTGACTGCCCGGTTGTCGCGGTTTCACGGCCCCGATCGACTTGCTGTCACTGTGGGTCTTAGGGTTCGCTCTTCGGGTCTCCTCTCTCTCTGGTTTGGAGGATGGAGCGGGCTTTGGACAGTGGCTTAAGTTCTTTGGGGATCCAGAAGCCCGAGAGGGACAGGGCGCCCGGTTGTTTGCTGCTTTCCAGCGAGGCAGCTGGCGAGTCCGCAGCGCGCGTGGTTTATCTTCGTGTTGCTGGAAGGCCCTGGAGAGGGCGTGGGTTAGGCTGGTGGGAGACAGACGTGGGGCTGGGGGTCCTCCTGTTCCTGGCGTCGGACACCAAGAGAAAATTTTTCATGGGAAAGAAGCTTTAGGGAACATTCCATTTAAGACCTGAGTGTTACGGAGATTTTATCTGGCCACGCTCAGGGAGGCATTTTCCAGATGGTCGCCCACGGGTGCGGGGACGATCCTGAGCCAGCTTAGCCTTCCGAGCCACTTCCTGCAGGCGCCTCCCAGGGATGTGGGTCCTCCTTAGACGCCGGGGTCCGGGGTGTCCGACCGGAAGCTGGGACAGAGCCACCCACAGGAAGGGTCGTCCAGAGACCCATCAGCGTGCTCACCCCTAACCGTGCAGGAGCCCCCCCCCCGGCCTCAGGTATTTGTTCCTTTGTTTGTTTTTTAAAGTTAGACCAGCAGAGAAAATCTAGTTAGAAATGACTGTGAATGTCGGACAATGACTCCTAAGGATTTAACTGTTCTAAAATGACCACTTCTTTCAAGTGGGGTTAAACAAAAACGATTTGGTTCAAACTCATTCAAAATTCTTCCTAAAGGCCCACATGTGTGCCTAAAGATGAGGAAGTGTAAGCTGAGTTGCCTGGTTTCTTTCTTCTATTTCTCTCCCTCTCCCTCTCTCTCTCTCTCTCTCTCTCTGTCTCTCTCCCCCCCCTCTCTCCCATCTCCCCCTCTCTCTCCTCTCTCTCTCCTCTCTCCTGTCTCTCTCCTCTCTCCTCTCTCTCTCCTCTCTCTCCTCTCTCTCCTCTCTCCTGTCTCTCTCTTTCTCTTTTGGAAGGGGATCGAAGTCAGGTCCTGTGCTTGCCAGGCAGGTGCTGTGCCGCTGAGATATGTCCCCAGCCCTAAATTGCGTAATCTGGATTTTAGTGGCTCTGTCGCAGTTTTAAACGGCAGTTCTCACAATGTCGCCAACGGTGGGAGTGACTGTGTGTACTGATTAAGATCTCTACTAGAAGCTGGAAAAGAACAGAAATCGTTTTCTGTTTCTACATAAATTTTTCATTGCTCATTGGGAGTTATTTTGTTTGACTTGTTTCTCTCCAGGTTCTTTGAAAATGTCACGTAATTCAGATTAGCCACTGTCTCTGCAGTTTTGAATACCTGGTGGCATTTACCGACCACGTACACATGGCCAGACTCTCTTCTGAGAGACTTACTACTTCATTTGACCTTTCTTTACTGGCCAAGAAGCTGAGGCAAAAAGAAGTTAAGTTACCTCAAGGGCACAGTTAGAAAGAGATAGCTGTCACTTTAGGGAGAATTCCGCCAGCCCGCACTTGTTTCCCTGCGTGTCTTTGGTGAAAAAGTCACCTTGAAGTTGCCCTTGATTTCTCTGTCTTTTGTAAATTCCACCATGAAGTAGGAACCACATTCAGTGAAATATGCTTCCTTCTCAAAGCAACTTGACTGTAAGGACACTGTCACAGGTCTTTGCTATTGTCCCCTCCTCGGCTTCCTTTGTTAGTAAAGGAGAAAACCTTTCACTGACTCAGTCTAATTTTAAATAAATAATCACTAAGCCGTGAGACACTTTGGTTGTACCATTGCAGCCCACTGTCGGAAGCCTGGGAACTGTGTAGAACGGAGGCGACCCGAGGGAGCCCCTGATACCTCCTGAGCAGAAAAGCCAGATGACCAGCAGGAGCATTGTCCTGGATAGGTTTTTAAATCTCTATCAAAATCTGTCATTTCTTGCGGCAGTTTCTTCAGGTAGAGAGCTTATGCAAGGGTGGGGGCTAGCCAGGCAGGTTTCTGACCTGTAGGACCGCCTCACACAGGGTGGCCGAGACTGCTATCCGCAGGCAGGATGGCCCTCCCATTCCCCCAGGAAACTGCAGGTGCATCGTCTGAAGCTACCAGAAAGTCCTGGTAAAATGCAAACTTGTGGTTCCGTATGTTTCATTCTAAGCGCTGTGAACAACACTGAATAGGTCTGAACCACCATTATAAAAAAATCAGGTGACAGAAGATTGAGGATAAACAGTCTAGTGTGAGATTAGTCTCTGGAATATACAAAACGTTCTGAAATTCAGTAGTATCAAATTAGACCCTCGAGAGTAAAACGTGACCAAATAGGTAGGCGCTATAAATCTAAGAGAAAAACCTAAACGGACTAGTAAAGTACATAAAGAACTTTAACCAACTGGTAATCAGGGAAATGAAAACCGGAACAGTGCCAAGGTACTTTTCCACATTCATCATACTGGCAAAATGTTATAACGTGACCGTGCCGAGTACTGGGTGCATTGCAGAGAACTGAAAGCTCGTATTATCAAGGAGAGGTGTAAACGGGAACAAATGTTTTACAGAATGATCTAGAAAAGCTGAAGATACTGATCTGTCCTGAAGCTTCAAAACTTCACTTCCACGTACACATGTGGAAGACTTGGTCATACTATGGATGGTCACTGAGGCAACTTGCTAAATATTTTTGTTTCCAAGTGCTTACAGATTCACACGCAGTTGTAAGCACTAATACAGAGACCTCACATACCCTTTACCTAGTTTCCACAATGGTAACATCTTACAAAACTGCAGTGAAACATCACAACCAGGAAATTAACATGGATACAACCTATGTACCTCACTTGGAATTCAGACTTCGCCAGTTTCTACATGCCCCCGTGAGTGCGTGCGTGCATGCATGCGTGCGTGCGTGTGTTTAGTTCCTATGGAACTTCACCATCCTTTGCACGGTCGGTCTGATGACCAACACAATCAAGGAACAGGACCATTTTTGTTGCAGGATGCCTCATGACACTGTGCAGTCACAGCCAACTTCCTCCATTCCACTCCCTAAAGTCTGGCGACTGCAAAGCTGTTCCTCATTTCTCGTGGCTTTGTCATTTTAAGAATGTCATGCTGTGTAGATTCATACAGTGGGGAACCTCTTGCACTTGGCACAGTGCCCTTGCAGTCTGTCCAGTTCACTAAGCAAATCCATAGTTCATTCCTTCCTGCTGCTGTGGACTGTCTCGTGGTGCGGGTGGACAAGCGTTTAACGGTCACCATTTCACAACCACTTGGGTTATTTCCCTTTTGGGGTTATTTGATTTAGAACTGCTGTGAATCTTCAAGTACAGATTTTTGTGTGAACAATTTTCATTTCTCTGAGACTAATGCCCATGAACACAATTGCTGAGTTCAATAGTAAATCCATGTTTAATTTTATAAGAAATTGCTGATTCTTTTCCAGGTGGAAGTACCACTTTGCATTCCCAGGTCTAAGTAACCCGGGACCTCTTCAGTCTGGATTGCATTTGAGATTATCACTTTTAAAAAAGAATTTTAGCTGTTCTAATAATGTGTAGTGATAGTTCCTTGTGATTTTGATTTGCATTGCCCTAGTGAATAATGATATCAAAGGCCTTTCTATATGCTTGTTTGTCATCTGTGAATTCTCTTTGGTGTAAAGGTCATTTGTTTCCTTTGCTCATTTTCTAATTGGGTTGTTTGGCTTTAATTACTGAGTTTGCTTACTGCTTCATATTTTCTAAATAACAGTGCTACTGGTTTGCAGATTTTTTTTATCGTGTTAGCTTTTCTTTTCACTTTCTCCAGAGGGTTTTTGTTAGAGAGAAAGTTTTTCATTTTGATGCATTTCAATTTATTACTTTTTCTTTTCTTGGCGTGAAATCCACAAAGCCTGAGGTCTTGAAGACTGTCTTGTGTGGTTTTCTTTTTTCTTACAAGTTTTATAGTTGTCCATTTTACATCTAAGCCAGTGATCATAATGCAGGAGGCTTAGGGTGAGGTGTTTTGTTGTGCTTTCTTTTTGATTGTGCCAGTGAATGTCCACTGGCTTGGGGACACTGGTTGGAGAGATGATCTTTCCTTCATTGAATTGCTTTGCCCCTTTGTTGAAAACCATTTCCACGTATTTCTGAGGGTCTCCTCTGGGTTCTGTATTCTATTCCATTGATCCGTGCCTGCCCCTTTGCCAGGATCACTGTATTTCAATTGCTGGAGCAGTATCACAAGCTTAATCAGAATCTGGTTAATGATTCTAGGTTTGTGCCTTTCCGTATATATTTTAGAAATGCATATGTGTGTGTGTGTGTGTGTGTGTGTGTGTGTGTATGGGATTTTGATAGAGAGCCTACCAAAGATCAATTTGGAGTACATTAACAGCTGGGTGTTTTGAGTTTTTTGATTTGTTTTGTTTTGTTTTGTTTTGTGGCACTGGGAATCGAACTCACAATCTCGTGCCTGCCAGACAGGAACTTAAGCCACTGAGCCAAACTCCTGGCTGTAGCTTTTTGAGACAGGGTTGCACAATGTAGTTCAGGCCAGCCTTGCGCTCACGTTGTAGCCCAAGCCAGCCTCGAACTCAAAACGCTCCTCCTACCTCAGCCTCCTGAGTGCTAGGATTAAAGACATACGCTGCCACGCCCAGCAGATTAACAGCTTTTACTACATTGAATCTTCCAATTCACCATCACAGGTTATCTTTCATTATGTAGATCTTTTATTGCTTTCTGACTTACAGCATGCAAATTCCAAATCCATAAATTATATTTAGTGTACTTAAGTACTTATTTGGGAGAATACATCTAAATGGCATTATGTTTTTAATTTCAGTTTCCATGTGTTCATTTCTTAGTATATAAAACTGAGTAATTTTTATATTGATCTCATATCCTGGAAACTTGCTGAATGGACTTATAATGCTAGGACTTTTTGGTAGATTTCTTAGGATATTCTAACTAAATCACCATGTCATCTGCAAATAGGATAGTTTTATTCTTTAAAATCTATATGCTTTCAATCCCCAGCACCAATAAATAAGTAAAATCTATATGCTTTTTATTTTTTTTTCTTGTCTTACTGCACTGGCTTGAACTTTCAGTGTTGTGTTGAATAAGGCTTGAAAGAACTTGCATTATTCCTTATGTAGGAGTAGAGAATGCCATATTTTACCACTAAGTATGACATAGCTGCTAAGTTTTTATACATGTTCTGTATCAAGTTAAACTCTTTGCATCTATTCATAACTTGCTGAAAGATCTTATCAAATGGGTGCTGTGTTTTGCCAAATGTCTTTATGTGACAGTAGATGTTTCGTGATTTTCCCATTCTTTAAAAATTTTCCTTTTTTAACCTGTCAGTGTGATGGATTACATTGATGGATTTTTCTAATGTTGAGCCACCTTTGAGTATCTGAAATAAACTCCATTTGATCATATGAATAATTTTTACTTTGCTGAATTCACCTTGCTACTGTTTTGTTGAGGACTTTTGCCTCCAAGTTCATGAAGGATGTTGGTCTGTAGTTCTTATTCTTTGTACAGTGTTCATGATTTTTGTGTCTGGAAAATACTAGCCTCATAAGATGAATTGGATAGCATCCCTCCTAGTCTAATTTTTTGAACAGGCTGCATAAAATCAGCAACAATTTTTCCTTAAATATTTTGTAGAACTTTGCAGTGAAATCATGTAGGTAAGTCTTGGGATTTCTTTTAAGAGGAATTTTAAAATTACAAATTCAGTCTCCTTCATAGTTTCAGAATTAATTCATTTCTTCATGCTTGAATTTTGGTAGTTTGTTTCAAAGAATTACTGTTATTTCTTCTAAGTTGTAAGATGTATGAATATAAAGTTGTTTTCGTCATCCTTTATCATGCTTTTAATAGCTACAGGATTTGCAGTCATACTCATTATTTCTTTTCTGATTTTGACTGTTTTCCTGGTTCAATTTCATTGATTTCTGCCCTTCCCATATTATTTCTTTCCTTCTAGTTTCTTTGGAAATATTTAGCACTTTTATAGTTTCTTCAACGAGAATTCAGATTATGATTATTGACTACATATATAGCGTGGGCTGCTATAGTGATATGCCTCAGTGTAATTTAGTTTCCTAATATTTCTAAACCTCTGGTTTGCAGTTAAATGGTTCCTTGTTTCATGAAAGACAAGAAAAGCAGGAAGTCTTGATTTTTATCAGAGAGGACAGTGAGCCTAAAACCGTTTGCACAGGAGTTAAGTGTTGCCCCTTTACAGCTGTGTCTGTCCTGGAGATGGAAGTAGTACAGGGCCTCACGAGGGCCTCGTTGAAGGCTGCACACGCTAGAGGTGTCTGGCCTCACCTTTTGGGACTTCAAGAGGCCGGGGGGTCCACTCAGTGCTAGGAAAGGATGGAACTCAAGACAGCTCCTCCAACAACCATGCATGTGTGCTCAGCCACTTCCAGGCAGCTGCCAGCCTGGAACAAAGAAAAGTCCCTCTCAGATGTCTGATCACGACACCTAAAACTTAAGAGATCAACACAAACAGAGGACCTACCTGGATCAGTTTAGATTCCAAGCAGGAAACAGAATTGGCTTGGTGGCTGGGTACCCAGGCCACGAGCGGAGAATCTGCCCTGATTACCCAACACTGAATGCCAGTCCTCTGTCCAGGGGAGAGATCTGCAACCACCTGCACGTATCTCACCAAGAATTCTTACTGCATGCAGAGTCCTTGGCCCAGTCTCTGGCATTCTACACCACAGTCTTAAGGATTAGGCCCAGGAATATGCTCTTCAGTGAGCACCTTGTCAACTTAGGACCCATGCTCTAAGTTAAAGTGGGAAATGGATAGCAGGACCCACGTGTCTAGCTCCACACAAAGCATTCAAACACACGTACAGAAGCTCACAATCACATGCTTTATGAGATCAATCTGCTTCATTTTACCGACAAATAATTTATATAGAGAAAACATTCGCTGATAGTTTTAGGGTGATGACAGTATATTTTTATTTGTATCATTTATTTTTAATACTTAGAGAGTAACATTTTATTTCCTGTCTGGGAGTGCTGCTGTATCTGATGAAGAAGGTGTATGGACAGTCGACCTTCATCTGATTTTGTGTATGGTTGAAACAGCATGTTTGCTAAACTTGCTTTGGAAGCAGAAATTACCGAGCTAAGCTATAGGTTTCCCACGTACAGCGAGTGCATAGTTCCTTTAAGAAAATTCACTATCTTCTCTGTGCTGTGCACTTCAGGATGCGTCAAGAGAAGTAGGTGTAGTTCTCGGCTTTAAGGTGCTCATGATTATACGAGTGAATTTAGAAGTCCACTGGTAAGTTTCCCCGGCAGAGTATTTGCTATGTGCCCTGCAGTGCGTCCAGACCTGCAGTGTGTACGGACAAGAAGCCGCAGCACATCTGCAGAAGAGGAGCGTCCCTGCCAAAGGAAGAGACTCCCCAGCTAGTTTTGATCAGTGGTAGAGGGCAGTTTCATCCTGCTCTGCCCTTCTCGGGTCTGTAGACCTGTGCTCTCCTGATAGCTCTCTGGGCTGCTTGAAGATTGCCCATCTGGACATCCTTACAAAAGTTTCTGGGGCCCTGCATCCATCCCTGGTGAAGACCACATTCCTGGAGTCGTTCCCTCGCCCTGTTCTAAGCTGTTTCCTTCCCTGCCAGCACTGAGAAGTGGTGGCTGTCTTCTCCAAGGTTCTGTCTTCGCTTATTCGGTTACAAGGAGTTCCACTGTGTACTTGCATTCTGGGAAGCTGTTAAAATATGTGTTGTTCACTTAAATACCTGCTATATTACATAGTTCCTAATACTGGTTGCATAAACACATGGTTGAATTCTGCTAATTCTAATCATCATCCAGTTGATACATGGCAAGAACATGAATCTTATAGAAGCCATGTGTCTAAATCTGTTCTCTGACTGTTGCAAGCCAGCTAAAGAATTGGGACATCATCCATTCAGCTTAAATTGTTGCTTTAAAAGACTGGATGTATTAAATCAGTGACCTGATTAAATAAACAGAAATGATTCTCATGTACTTTAGGAGCTAGGCTTCTGGTGTGCGCATGCGCTTGTTTGTTTAGTGTTTTATTCTGTTTTCTTTGGATGTCTGAAAATGTAATAAACATGGAATATTTTGAGACCAAGATTGATGGAGTGTAAACATCAGCTGCAAGTGTCTTCCTAGAAATGTAAGGAAGCTACATCACATTTTGGAAACAAGCATAATGCATTGAATTTCTAGTACCTTGCTACAGATTGCCCTGTGAAAGGCACTATAGCTGTAAGGGAGGTGGTGACTCTTTCATTCCATCACTGTTTTTGTGTGTTGAGATTTATTTGTACAAAGAGAAGGATTTAAAGCAGATTTTGAAAGCTACTTGTATTCATTACCAGACTGGTGTTTGGAAATTGTTGTGTGAAGGGGAAGTAGAATGTAGAAATGCATGAATCTAGCAAACATTACTTCCAAAAATGCATGTTTAAGTGCATGTGAAATTCCTAGTTAAAGATTCATTAATTAATGGTCATGACACTAGATAGATAGATGACACCAAAATAAAGCATGCTGTGGAATTTAAGGTATATTTTAATTCAAAGATAGATTGAAACCTGGAAAAATTCACAGTATTTCAAACACAAAAAGAGCAGCAGCTACATTTGTTCATAGAGATAGAAGAGGTCCCAGCTGGTATGTTTACATTGCCTTATGTTACACAGTTATGTCACTGAGATCTGTATCTCCAAGACTTAACTTGCTTTGTGTTTTCACTATAGAAGCAGAAGAATTTGAAAGATTTACCCTGGAGCCCACCTCCAGAGGTTTGTGGCTGGCCTCCTTCAGTTGGGCTACCATGTCTGTAATTGGATGTTGGCTCTTGAGCAGTAATAATTATACCCTTCCACATTCCAATATTTTCACATCCTTCCCTTAGAGTAATCTTCCTAGTCACTTTTTGTGGACTTTCTCCACATTGCTGATATGGTGGTTCTCCTGAAAAATTGTATGTATTCAACCTAGATTAGAGTTATATCCTGATACACCCATCATAAATTAAAAATACCATAAGACTAAAATGCATTCAATACACATGTCCTCCAAGACATCAAAGCTTTGCCTACCTGAAATGTGCTCAGGACAAATCCTGTAGCCTTCCACTAGCCAAATGCCTCACCATGCACCCTATTCTATGATAAAGTGGAGAGTATCTCAGGTGATTTACTGAATACTACCCTGTGGGTGAAAAGCAGATGGTCATATGGGTGTGCTTTCATACCATCATAAAGTCAGAAACGGTACATCCAAACCTTGTCGGCAACCAGGGACCTCTGCGGAGCGTGGATGCCGACAGAACCCAAGTATGAAAATGGGCAAAGAACAATAGGGGCCAAAAATCATCCATTCACTCCTCAAAGCATTCCAAGCTGAGACCTAACTCAGGGCCAGTGGGGCTTCATATGCACCAGTTGGAGGCGTGTATCCAGCCCCGCATCACATCGAGCAGCCCGCTGAGCGCATTGTGTGTCTGCAGGTCCCCCAGTGTCACTAACCACCGCTGCATCAGATTTTGTGTGAACTGACCTGGTTTTGGCTGTTTCTGTTTTAGCAGCTTTGAGAAGATGCTTTTGAAGGAGGGTTTGCTCTGCATTAGGACTTTGATAAAAGTAACCCATTCATAGAAGAACCTTCTCCCCAAAGCTATGAGTAGATCGTTTCAGCATATTTTAACTATGACACATTGTAGTCAGTGATTAGTGAGCTAATTGTGAATGTCTTAATCCCAAGGTCCTCCTTGTCTGAGGGCAGAGTCTTACATGTGGAGGCACTGGGGTCCCCTTGCAGCCCAGATCCACGGGTCTATGTCTGCTCTTGATGCATGGCCACCTGTTAGCACAGCTGTGCCCTGGAAGGTGCTGGCCTCAGGCTGCTTCCCACATCCTCCTCTCTGCCTCCTTGGGGCCTGCTGTTTTCAGGTTGTCGTACCAGTGGTGAGGAAGGGCGGGCTTGTCTGCAACAGGGACAAACTGTGACTGGCAGCCTCTCTCGTACTTTGCACCCCACTTCTGAGCCAAACCCTGTTTCCTTGGGGGCTCACCTAGAAACAGTGGATGTGTTTAAAAACACCTTGTTGAGCAACGCGCCCTGTCCTGTCTCCATCTGGTGCAAGGGTGCAGGCTCCTGGCTGCTGCTTTGGCCAGCTGGCCCTCAAGGCCCCAGCTGTAGCAGCACTGCCCTCCCCCACACAGCATATTCACCTCATCCTGCCTGAGCATTGCTCAGTTCAAAGCCAAGGACCAGTCTGTGTCCTTGGAACACATGTGCAGGAGCTATTGGTGGCAGGGACTGCTGGGTGAGGAGACGGGCGTGTGCATTCTCTGTTCCTGTTGCTCCTCTGGGAGCTGAAGATGCCTCAGTAGTGAAAACCAAGGCCTCGCCTCGCTGTGCCTTTGTTGCAGTGAGGGAGAGGGCAAGAGCCAGGGATATGGGGTGGCTGGGGGACCTCTCACTGAGTCCAGTGGCAGGTCCTGGTCTAGAAGAACACCCTATCTTTGGGGAGCCCCCAGGGTTGGGAGGGCAGAAGACAGCAAGAGCATGGCTGCTCTGCAGATCCCCACGCCTTGGGCCCTGAGGTGTCCCCTCTCTGGGACTCACTGTTGGTGTGCAAAGCTGGGGCAGCCCACAGGCTGCCCACTGAATCAGTGCGTTATGTGAGATTCACCTGGGGCCAGACCTGGGGCAGTCGTTTGGTTTCCCATTTATATCCCTCCTCCCTCTGAAATTGACTGGGAAAGGATATTCAGCTAAGTGTGCCGAGAAGCTCCTCAGAGGTCAAGCTTACAGAGTGTGGGCGTGGGTTGTTTTGTTTCTTTGCACCCTAACATTGCAGAAGGGATAGTATGTTGGGGAGGGGTTGTCTGTTTGCAGACTGTGTGTGTATTTGGTGTATGTGAAAGGCATGCAGCACGTGTGTGCACTGTGTGTGTGGGGGTGGGGTGTTGGAAGCCAGCGCTCTGTCCTGACCCCGAGTGCCTGGTAGGTGCTGTCACGTGGAGCGCTGCTCAGCTCTCATCTTGTACTCGGCCTCCACTTCCGGAGTCAGGCTGTCAGCAGTTACCACCACATAGCTTGCTGGAAGCGTGTCAGGAAGTGCTCTGTTTGTGAGGCTGTGCCATGCTCCTGAGCATGCGCAAGTCCACACCTATCCTTGTAGAAATCTCAGTGCCCTGGTGTAGACACTGTGCGCTGAGCCACCTGAACCCAGCCCCCTTTCCTGCTTTCTTAGGAAGGAAAGCAGACTAGGCAGCTAGAGAAAGAGGCCTGCCCCAGGCCACCCAGCTGCCAGCCTCAGAGACCGGCACAGTTCAGGCCTCCTGCTTCCAACCCTGATCTTCTTTTTCTGTCTATTGCACTCTGTTATTCTTTTAATTCGGTGTTTTGCTGCCTTTGGATGTCACCACCTCCACTTGTAGGTGTTGCAGTTCTGGAGAAGTACATTTGATGGGGTACTTTATAATTGTAGTGTAATCACAGTTTATCAGGCAAGTCACAAAATTGTGAATATACTCTGCCGAAATATTTCCATTTTTCAAAGCATATTTTTAAATTTGGTAGAGCAGTGAAATTATATAACCTCCCTCTAGTGGTAGTAAATCATGACTGCTGGAAGGCTATTGATCATTTTAATCCTAAAGACATCATTTAGACATGAAGAGACGTGCAGAGACACGTCAAAAGTTCAACTTCAAAATGCAGGCTTACTGGCAGCCTTCTGTTCCAGTGTATACTGTGCAATCTCGGTGTTTGTCATTTATTCATTTGAATGCCGTTTTTTCAGTAACAAAGAATTTTACAAGATTCTTAATGACTTATTTCTGGAGTCCTTCATTATTCATAGTTACCGTATGATAGTTTTCTCATGAAGGAAATGCAGTATAAAAGCTTTGCCAAACTTGTCAGCTTTTGGAATCATCAGAGCACACATTAAAAGGTGTAAAATGAAGGAGAAATACCTCCCCTGTCCTTTTAATGGAGCTCTTTTCCTTACTGAATCCAAGACTTAAAGCATCCAGAACCCTGTTTTGGAGACACCAAGTCTTCTGGTCAGTTCGTGTGCTTGACCTAAAACTCCAGAAGTCCCATACTACATAAGAACCAGAAGCTCATTGTGGTGGTCCTGCCTGGCCCTGTACAGGCCCATGCCACTCAGACTCAGTAAACCACATGTGTTTAGTGTCTGCAAAGTGGATAGCATAAGATGTCCTTCTGAGAACTCAGCCAGCACTGGCACACAGCGGGCACCTGCCTCTGCTGGCTGCTCTCAGTTTCCCCAGTCCAAATCTAGTTTTCATTGCATGTCTCTCTTCTTTAACTATTATTGTCACTTGCTATATTCTCCATCTTTCTATCAGGAAGTTAAAAACTAGCTGAGAAAAAATGTTCCCATATGAAGACACAGGACCCCTTAGGAAGTGCGCTCAGAGCCTTGTCTTCTGCAAGACTGTGTGGGGTTAATGACTACTCAGAGAATTCTGTTCCCCGATTAGAATCTGGAAGGTTTTGAAAAGTTAAAGAAGGCTCTGGAAAGTTCTGGAAGGTTCTAGAAGGAAGTCATTGAATAACAAACTACATGCCATTGTGAATGTGTGGAATCAGAAGATTGCCTCTGAGCTAGATCTTGGGCAGGACTGTGGTAAGGTCACAGCACGGCCTTCTGTCCTATTGTCACTGGTCCTACTATTAGCCATACCCAAGATAGGAGTGTTTCTTCTGGTCACCAGTGCTCATGGTATTGGATTGTGCGGGACACATGACCTGTAGTCACAGCAAAGCTGTTCCTGCCTACCATACCACAGATGAATATGCATGAAGATAGGACCATGGGCTGGACCCGGAAGGAGAAGCCCATGCTGGGTTGTTTGTGTCCTTGGTACCTATAAGATGCTAACCAGTGATCTCAATAGCACCATCAGGAATCACAGTTTGCCACTGGGGTTTGTAGACAAAGGAGGAACAGCCAGACCCCCACAGCAGGATGGGAGGGCAGGACCAGAAGGCACTGGCCACGAACCTCTTCCCTGAGCCCTGAGCCCCGAGCCTCAGTCTTGGGCAGGCCACACCTGTGGCAGAGCCTTGCTGAAGCGGGGTCTGAACATTCCTTCTGAGTAATGGGATGTTCATTCCTGAATGGGATGTTCGTTCCTCATGAGGAAGTCAGACGCGCATGACTGCGATGTGCCCAGAGAGACAGCTCGGGCTGCAGAGCAAGGGCGTGCCTGGGTGTGCCGGTGTGAGTCACGCAGGCCAGTCTGAGGTGACATGCCGCTCTGGCTTGTCGGGTGTCACAGCAAGAGCTGCTTCCTTGTGAGCCTGCTGTATCTACACTAAGAACTTTGCTTCTTTCATAACCGCTGCGAAAGCTGAGCGCCATACCTAATCATAGTCTTGTGGATATGTATTCTTTATACATCCATATACCCTGTCAATAAATACAGAGATTTCAAGTGAATCTCCCCTGAGCAGGATGGTCCGTCCTACAAGAAAATCTTTGCTGTAGTCCGGTGGGTGGTGGCAGAGCAAGCTGGGAACTCCAGAACTAGCAGTTTGCTACTTTATTCTGACAATGGTTTATCTACATGATCAGCCAATGCTCTGATAAGTTCAAAGTCAGATTTCCAATAAACACTTTTCTGCAACTCTGCAATTTTCTTTTAAAATGATTTCTGATAATCTCAGGACAGTGCTGTGTGCTATAAATCTACTTAACCCTGATAAGCCTGAAGAAAAAAAAAAAAAAAAAGACACCAAGCCGCTTATGAATGATATTATCTGCTGTAAAAACACTGTCACGGAACATCTGGAAGCTGGTGCTTGCACGCACGGGTCCAGAGTGACTCCGTGGAGATTTTCTGTTCCAAATCGCATGGGACACTCCGTGCAGTGTGGCCTGACGGCGGTGAGGAGGCTGGGTCCCTCCACATTGCTCGGCAGTGGGCGGCAGCCTGGACTGCGCTGCTGCGGGAGAGATGGGTCAGGAGGAACCGAGAGAGAAGCGCCATCAGCGAGGTGGGACGAGGGCGTGGGGAAGCGTGTGGGCCCCAGGGCGGTCGCCTTTCCGCTGCTTAGACCAGATGTGGTTTCCAGAGTTCCTGCTCCTGCTCTTGTATGTGAAATTGCTCTTTTGCCTTGCAAGAGGATATTTTTCTGTTTGTTTGTTTCTTCTTCGGTGATGTTAGCAGCTGCTTGCCAAGTTGTGAACCAGTGATGCTGCGAGAACATTTCTGACCTAAGCACTAGTGACTGTCTACAGAAAGCAGGCTTAGGAGTGTGGGTCTGGGTGGGGAGACTAAGCAGACGAGGAGTGGAGAAGGCAGGGGAAGTGAGAGGCAGCACGGATGCTGCAGGAACGGAAGTTCCTCTGGTTGGTTCTTTTTCTCCCCTTTCAGATCTTTTACTCTACATGAGTGTCTGGCTCTGTTGTTCGTTCTCTGGTTTTCTGTTGAAAGTCAAAGGAGCAGAGTATGTATTGCCTGCCTTCAAGGTCCATGTCTTGGGTGGGAGTTTATTTTATCTGCAGGACGACAGGCGCTAATATTCTTGCTGAGACACACCCACCCCTCAAGCCCAGGTGTCTCCTCTGATCCCAGAAGCTATCTGCCAGGCCAGAGAGTCAAGTTGCAGGGCTGGGGATCTGCCCTGGCCTCTGGAGAGGAGGCAGAGGCCTAGGAAAAGGGAGCAGACCTCCCCGATGCTCACCCATGGGGCTCTGTCCTGGGGATCTTGCTGCAGCTTCCATCTTCTGTGAGGCCCTTCCCGGCTTGTTCAGCCTTGCACTCAGTACTCGGCAAAGGGGTGTAATAGCCTTCTGGAACTTTCTTCCTCTCCTACTCCCTCTGGTCAGGTTTTCTCATTCCTATGACAGTCTGTCTCTACAACCTAAATTCCATACAGCGATCTCCTCACCCAGCTCAGGGCTCAGAAGCCTTTCTGACGTGCAAATCCGTGATGATTTGCCCTTAACGGCATTCTTCTAGAATGTGTGTTCTGTCACCTCTCCAACACAGAAGCATTCTCATAAACACTCCATGGTTCCTCAGTCAGTGCTGAGTGATACGTTTAATCCAAAGGGTTGACACATCTGTCCTTCCAGGGTGCATGTGTACACTGAGCCATTTCCTCTATCCCAGACCACACCAGCCTCCAATAGCAAGTGGTCTAGGAAAGAGGTCTAGGAATAGGAACAGTGGCCCCCAGGACAGTCAAGTCAGCTTGCTTCTGAGGTCTAGGAAAGACCAGTAGTAGTCACTGATGGTTAATAGCAAAGCACGTGGAATGTTGAAAATACCGCTTTAGGGACTTTAAAAAGCAGAGAAAGCAGATAAAGGTACTACTCTGATGAAGCTTTTAAATTCCATTAGTGTATCTTCACATGAATAGTCCTGCTTCGTGGGAGTCATTATAAATGGAGTGTCCTGGATAGATTTTTAAAAATCAATCAGGTGTTTTGAAATAGATCATACTGTACTTGTTTAGGTGTACGTGTTATCATTTCCAAACCCATAAATCTTGTCTTTAGTTTATTTTGTGCCTAGTGCAGTGGCCATGGAACAAATATTTCGTACAGCCTTACTTGCCAGGACGTATTCACATGCAGCTGGAAGGGACGTTGGCAAATGTTACCACCTTGATAATTTTAAAAGATTGTTATTATCCGTATCAGAGATGAGGACCCTTTTTCTGTAAAGGACTAGGTTATGAATATTTTAGGCCACAAAATATTGCAACTACTCAGCATTGTCTTAGCTACACAAAAGGAGCTATAGAAAACATGCAAATAGAAGATTGTAGTCTTATTCCAACAAAATTATAGAAAATTTTGTGAATATTTGGTGCATGGATCGTAGTTTGTTGACCCTTAATCTAGATAAAGAAAATATATTGATATTTTGGCTCAAATAAAAATAAAGTGGCATGACGTATTAGGCCTAGTGAAACGCTAGTAAAAATTTTGAGCCAGTGCACAATTCTGGACTCCAGTTTGGTTCACCTTTTGGTTAGATATTTGCCTAACACACAATCAGCAGTAATGCATAGCCTATCATAAATAGTTTCTATGTTTGGGGCCTAATTAAATTTTACAAAGGTTATACTAAACTTATGAATTAAACTGTAATCTCATTATCAACTTGGGGTGGCTTCTTGTTTTTTTGTTTGTTTGTTTGTTTTGTTTTGTGGCACTGGAGATCAATGCCAGGACCTTGTGCATGCAAGGCAAGAGCTCTACCACTGAGCCATGTCCCCAACCCTCAGCTCCTTTAAATATATACTGTACGTGAGACATTTGGGTGAGGGGGAGTTTCCATAATAACCAAGTCCTAAAACCTGAGGTCCCATTGTACTCTCATGTGAATGCACAACCCATGTAAATGTTGCTGATCATGTTTTCAGAAACCAGTGATTGCCATTGGCCATAGTATTTCTGAGTTTGAATTGCAAGGTTTTTAGAGATGCTGGTGCTGTCCTGCTTAGACATGTGAAAACAGATTGCCTTCCCATGTTCTTTGGTTGATTGGTTGGTTGGTTCATCCTGTGGGCCGAGGAACCCCAGGGAACACTTGTGGCCTTGTCACATGCCCTCATGGAGCTGGCAGTCCCCTGGGGATGCCCACTTTAAACAGTTACACACATGTTGCAGGATGACCAGGACATTAAGGGCAGGAGTAGACGCCAGCAGAGTATATAATTGAAGGGTCTCGTTGAGATTAAGTTGTTAGAAAAGGTCACTGTGGGAAAGTGAGTTCTAAATTGAAGCAAGACATCTTAAAAATGTATAGTCTTATAGTCTTAGGAACAGAGGAAGATATAAGTTTTTCTTTTTTACTAATCCATAAAAGTAGAACAAGTAAACCAAAAATCACAAGGCGGGAGTATTCATTCGTTTTGCAGAGAAAGGGTATAAAATTTACCCTCATGTCTGAGTAAACTAATTCTGACTCTTGTTTGCTTGGCATTACCTTTGTGCCCAGCTCCTGGCAGACATCTCAGTGAGAAGGTTCCTTCTTCTTCCTATTTCTCACCACTTCCTTCCTGCAAGTCCAAAAACAACAAGTGTTATCATGGCCCAAGGTCCTCAGACTTTTCAGACCTTGTGCACAGAGCTAGGCCCTGGAATAGGTGTTTCTAGAAGCTCCCCATAAGGCAAGTACTGCTTGTCTGGGCGTCTGCTTCTAGCCCACGCCCCCTCCATCCACGAGTCAACCTCCATCTCACTCTGGCACAAGGACATGGTGGCGCTGTTTCTGTGGTTCCTCGCTTGACTCACTTTTCTGGCTCTCTGTCCTTTTCAGCCCATCTTCACTGGCGCTTTTACTGTTACCATTCGCTTATACAAATGCAGATAAATGCTGATCAACTACAGGACAGAAAAATAATTACTCTGAAATACTATACATAAGTAATTGCACCAGAGGCTAATGAAAAAGATAAACTGTTCTCTGGCTTCCTATTGATTATAGAGCAATATGTTTGCTAAAGTTTCATTATTATTACAAGAGAACTTGTGCAGTCAAAATATATATGAAAGATTGGCCCCTCAGACTCTTCGCAAAGTCACTTGTCTCCTACATTTATGAAACGTGTAAGTCGTTCTTTAAAGAAAGAAATACGATATCAGGAGCCTGCTGCAGTCATTTCAGTTTCCTTATTTAATCCTCTCTACAACACCACAGATACTCCATTTGTGCAGGTAAGAAGTCAGAAGCTGACAGAAATAATTACCGACAGGCATGGAGCTAAAACCAAATAGCTGGGCTTGGTGGCAAACACCAATGACCCCAGTACTCTGTATGGCTGTAGCAGGAGCATCGCAAGTTCAAGCCCAGCCTGGGCTACTTAGTGACTTAGTGAGATCCTGTCTCAAAACCAAAAATAAGGGTTCAGTGCAATGGTATGTTCAATCCCCTGTTAAAAAATAATAAACAGCTGTTATTTCACAATAATTGGGCAATGGATGAAGAAAGTCCTAGTTATTTTCATTATAAAACTTGTGTATCTGTGTGCATGTTTACAAAGAACAGGTTCTTGCTGCTCATACTTTCTCAAGGCTACTCGTTTGAGTAAGATCGTCTTTATTGGAATTAATTTAATTATTAATAAATTAGGAATGCATGCTATGTTAGATTTTCCATGATATCTGTTTTCCACATGGGGTCCATTCATAATGAAAATACCATCAAGCAAACCCTATTTTACTGGCATATGTTTCTAAAGGCACACTCATAGCTAGAGCCTCATACTCCTCTTTCTCAACTATAAACTAGAGCTGGCAGGATGATTCTTCTAATTGCATAACTAAAGGTTTATAGAAATGTTAGAGATAAAGTAAATCATTGCAAAAATAATCCTGTTATCCCCATAGATACATTTTAAGATTGTTTTCTTGAGCCTGGACTCAAAAAAAAAAATGGTGTAATCAGCCTTAGGTTATGGAAAGAAATCCAAAAGAACTCTTAAGTCTGTAAAAATAATATGACTGGAATGGGTGTCTGGAAACATGTACAATACTGCATCTGTATCCTACAACGTATATGGCATAGATATGCTATACAGACTTCTATGAATAAACCCAAACATACAATGCAGTGTGGACAGCCCACAATTAATTCCATGCCAGCATAAATGTGATCTTACAATAGTGTCGCTGATGTTCACTGCTTACATGCCAGCAGCTTCTCAGAGGGGAGTAAGATGATGTGGGGGACCTCATCTGCTAGCCAGCTGTCCAGGGCCCCCCATAGAATGGGTCTTCTCTCTCATTTGCTTCAACAAGGGGTCTCGTAGTAACCCCTTCAGACTCAGTGATGTAGAACTAGGGCCTTCAGCTTGGGGACTGGTTTCTCTGCATCACCTGTGGGCTTTTTCCCTTCCTCGCCTGCCACGGTACTGAGTGTGGTCTGGAACTCACACTTGTTCACCAGCTTCCTGTGCTTCTGTTATCTGTGGTGAGCAGGGGCTTTTGTTCTGGGCTCACAGCTTCTCACAGCAGCTTCCCTGCCTTTGACCTCCTTTGCACAGAAGCACGCGCACTGGGAAGCCATGTTACGTCTCAGGAAGGAATTGGTGGTAGAGAGCTGGTTGGAGTCTCTTCAGCCACCCCCGCCTCCCCAATAACGCTGGGCAAGCAAGGGGACACAGGCAGGACTGAACCACTGACTTGGTATACCCCAGCCCTCACCGGCACTGCAGCAGCACCTTCAGCTCACCCTGGGACCTTGATCCCAGCCCCTAACCCTAACCCCAGGAACTGCTGGGCAAGAAGGGAGCTTTTGCTGCCTCCCTAGTATAGAAAACAAAGACTCAGAAGAGTGGAATCTTCCCAGAGTCACCCAGGTGGAACCCAGAGTGAGACCTGGGTCCTGTCCAGTCTACTTCACTTTGCAAAGTCCAAACTTCCTGTAAAATACTTCGAAGCTCGGTCTTCTCTCCTCTGCCTCCCTGCAGCTTAGCTTCACCATTTGCCTGGAAGACAGGCTAATTGTTTTTATCTGTGCTGATTCCTGTAAAGCTGCGTCAGGGTAACATCTAGGAGACTAGCTGCTTTCTGAGCGTGTTATTAATAATGGAATTCAAACAGCTAAGATTGGGTTGTTTCCCGGTAAATCAAGGTTATGAACTTCTTCCTGTGATTAATTTCACCCCCCCAACTGATAAAAATTGTTGGCCATCATGTAGACGTTGCCAGAATCTCCAGCATTCCCATTGGCTGTAATCCAGTCAGCGCAGAAGCCTGAATTCCAGTGTAGAAGTCTGTGGCAGTCGCCGTGTCATCCAGATGTCCATCTCTCCTGCTCTTACTGCTTTTCCACTTTTACGGGAAAGTTTTGTCTATTATTCAAGAGAGACTTGGCAGCCTGGCTTCCCTGCAGCACTCTGCATGTGTGTCGTATTTTGCTCTTGCTCTCGGTTTGATTAATCATAAAAGTAAAATAAAGTAAGGATGACCTCAGTTGTATGGCTCCTCTGGCCCGCAGATGGCTCTTTGTGCAGTCTGTGGAAGTCAGCTACACAGGCCGTCTTCAGCCTTCTGTCACTTGACAGTCTCTACATGGCAGGGGTGAGTGAGAGTGTTTAACAAAATGGGCTGCCCATCATGCCTGACCACAGCCAGGAAAGTGTGTGGCACCTGAATGCCATCGTCCTGACCATGGTCTCTGCCATGCATCATAGGTGCTGAAGCACTGTCCATGCCAAGGACCCCAAACTCGGGACACAGTGGTGCATCAGATGGGCACGTATGTTCCTTGTCTTTTTTTCCCTGACACTATTTATGTTTGCATTTCAGCCCAGCCAGATCTAAGTAGGTTTGCCACACTAATCCATCAAATCTAATTTGGTTGATTTAAATGTTTGATCTGAACTTTTGTATTTCAATTAATTCTATGCATAGTAGCCTTGAGTTTTGGAATACTGATGAAAATCAATCATCTCAGCCAGACATGCTGGTGCGTGCCTGTTAACCCAGCATTCAGGAGGCTAAGGCAGGAGGATCACGAGTTCAAGGCCAACCTGGGTTTCCTGGTGAGTTCAAAGCCAACCTGGACCACACCAGTGAGACCCTGTCTCAAAAAACAAAAAGCAAAAACAGAGAAAGGAAAGTAATCTCAGGTGTCAGGTAATAAAGTTGTGATGTGAAACTTGATAAAGGTCTGGAGAAACCATGCTGGCAAGCAGGAATAGGACCTGGATCTAAGGGACAGCTCAGCGTCTTGTCTTACATTTCTGTTGTACTTCAAGGGCTCTTTGTCCAAAATGCTCTCCTTTGTGACACTTTCAGATGATTTACATGTCACATGCTGTTCCAATCTGTGACAAACCTTGGAGATTTGGTTTCTGAAGAAGGGAATGTCACGTTTGGGTCTGACAGATACCGGCATGGGAAGATGGTTTGAGCAGGGGAGTAGAAGGCAGGACACAGGCAGAGAGGTGGGTGGTGTTGGAGGCTGGCAAGGGATGCCTGGGAGCGGTGCACACATGGAGAGAGGGACCAGCACCGTGCGCTTGTTCAGCGCCTGAGACACACCAACAGCCCCAACACCCAAGCCGCCAGCTGTAATCGAGAGGAGTCACTACTTTTGCCTATGATTGTTTTGAATAGCCAGTTCTTCCTAAACAGAAAGGTAGACCCTCACACATCTGCTGTGGTGTTATTCTTTATATTAATACATATTACAGGTTCTCAACATTTAGTTAAAACTGCCCTGCATGGAATTAAAGAGGAGTCAAGCAGAACACACCCCTTTGTGTTTAGACCATTAGAGACCCAAAACGATTTTCTCCGTTTCTCTTTCTCACTCTCTGTTTCTCATTCTTGGCAAGTAAAGTGCCACATGTGCCCCAAACCTCCATTTCCCAAGGAAAAGCTTATTCCATAGAGATTTTTGTTTGTTTATCTGGGGTTTTTTGTTTTGATTTTTGGATGGTCCAATTTAAATCAAGAAGGGAGATGATAGAATTGCAGTGGATACTGAAATTATTTGCAAATGTTTGACTTCACATTT
Organism: Dasyprocta punctata; assembly: GCA_004363535.1. NCBI lineage: Eukaryota > Metazoa > Chordata > Mammalia > Rodentia > Dasyproctidae > Dasyprocta > Dasyprocta punctata. Next base: position 29,751 of record RJWM01002890.1, read on the forward strand.
TAAAAATCACACATATCAAAATGTTGCCCTTTTTGTTCTCATGCCGTGTATATGGTTTGTGTCTCGATGTCCCTCCAAAGCCTCAGCAGTGCTGAAACTGTAAGGACTTTGGCAACTCCTAGAGATAGGCTAAATGCCTTTTGCATAAACGAATGTAGATAAATCTTTGGGGGCCAGGGTGAAATGTTATGGCTTGTGTCTAGGTGTCCCTCCAAAGCCTCATGCAGTCATCAGTGGGGCTTTTTCAGAGGTAGCTAGATCTAGAGTGTGTGACTTGAAATTAATTCACAGGGCAATACTAGGATCAAGGACACTAGGATTAAGGGTGTGAGTGCCACCCACCTTGAGTAGGCTAGATAAAATATAAGGGATAGGAAGAGCTGTGGAAATCCCTTGTTGCTTTGTTACTTTCTGCCAGTCATGAACTGTTTCTCCTCTGTGATGCCACCCTGCCTTCGAGTCTGCCAATTATAGACCGAAACCTCTACAAACTGTGAGCTAAATACACCTTTCTTCCTTCGAGTGTCAGGTATTTTGTCTCAGCAATGAGAAAAGTAGCTAAGATACTATGAAACGTGACCCTTACTTACCTGATCCTTGAAAGTTGGCTTTGTCCTTATTATTGCTACAACTTACAGCTTTCATTTGCCAGGACCCTGTTGGCACAGTGACTGAAGTTGCTTGCAGAAGATCACTTTAATATCTTGCTGCTTGGGGCTGTCCCCAGAGGTGTCAGTGTCACATGTGCCTTCCCAGTGCACAGCAGTTCCTCCAGGGCTTCCCTCCCGCAGCTGGCCGCAGCTGGTGTCCCCACCTGCAGGTCCCTCCTGCACCACCACAGCCGCTGCCCCTGGGCCTGACTCCTGCCCTGCAGCTGTGGCCAAAGCACAAAATTACAACTTGGAGATCTGACTTGGCCTTGCTTTGCATCTAGGATTGAGCAACGCTTTATTCCGTAAAATAGAGTCAGTGTGTGACGAGCTAAGGAGAGGTTGGTTTTGTAGAGAGAAATGGGCTGAAAAGAGCAAAAAACAAAAAGCAAACAGACTAGTCCTTTCAAAGTCACTTTCCTTAGAAAAAGTAGGATTATGAGACAAAACAGAAAACTCACTGATTGGGGAATATCGGGTTGCTCTGTGCTAGTCTTTTGTAAGGAAAAGGCAGAGGGGGCTGGCTGTCAGGCCACGTGAAGCTGAGCTGTGTGGGAATCTGGGCTGTTACCTCGTCCCGGTCTGGTCTGGAGCTTTAGATGTGTTGCACTGGGTTGTTTAGTTCATTCAGACCGAGAGGCCGGCACAGAGCCCGGCCCCACAGGGGCCTGGTCTGCGTCAGCCTCGTCTTCCCTCCCGGCCCTTCCCTGTACTGCTGGAGAGCAGCCGGTCCTGATGGAGAAGCGAGCCCTAAAGCTGTTTCATAAGTCACCGAAAGGCACCCAGGGGCAGGGAAGATGGAAAAGTCAGGTGTTGGGCAATTATCATGTCTAAAGAGTAACTTTTGGTCGTTAAAACATGTCATATGCAGGCTAGTTAATATTCTAGAAATTCTTCTTCCCTGTTTTAGGAGAGGACTTATTTTGTTACCTTTCCTGGTTCAGTGTTGTTTTTAAAAAGATGCATCGTCATTGTTCGACAAGATTTAGGTCACCTGCCACCAGGCTGAGGCACCAGGGGCCCTCTATTGACAAATTTCCTGTCCTCGGTACAGGCCCACAGAGGAGAGATGAACAATGTGTTTGAAATTAGTACAGTTAAATTCTTTAGTTCCCTATGTTTTGTGGAAAAAAAACAAGTGTGCATTTGTTGCTGAGATTTGAGTTATAAAAATGAGCACCTGCTTTTTACTCTAGTTTATCTTCCCAGCAAATTCAGCAGATTCTTTGGATGTTTGTCTGATACGCAGTTTAGGTCTGATTTTTTTGCTGTCCTCTGATCACGCAGATCTTTTCAAGCAGTCGGTGTGAACGTCTGTCTCCTCGTGACCTTTTATTCGAAGAGCGTCTTGCACTGCTCTGATCTCTTCTCTTGCGTCACCGCTGAGGCGAGATGTGGCTCTCCGGATGTGTATGCTCGTGTGGAAGTGACCTGCTGGACTTGTTGAATGAGTTGACATTTTTATAGACGAAGACATGGCGCTGGGTGTGTTCCTTGGCATACAGAATTTGAGCCTCGGTGCTGTATCATTTTGAGGCTGTTTATGTGGAGTTGAAAGGCAGTGGTGTTTGCTCTCTTCAGGTTTTAGGGCTTTGGTTTTATCTTCTCAAAAAAGAACAGTATCCGTTTCACAGCTTATTCTATCTAAAAGCAGTGTAGAAAACTCTGAGAGTACTGGCTCTCGGCTAACACCTTGTCTGTTTTTTTCAACAGCTGAAGAGCCCGTCAGTCCAGGATGGGAAACCACATGGGGAAGCGAGAGGGCAGTGCCGAGAAGGGCAGGAAGGTAAGGCCTGAGCTGTGCCTGTGGCTTTGGTTATTCAACACAGATCCCCTTGATCGGGCCTAGGGCCCAGGGGTGTTCAGCTAACACAACTCCTCAGTGATGGTTGAGAGGAGGCCGGTCCTTGTTATTCTTCTTGTTGATTTGTCCAGGAAAAGTGTGTCAGTAGGTAGGTCCTGACCTTGAAAGGAAAAACAAGGATGGAAGGAAGGAGAGACAGAGGGGAGAGAAAAGAGAGAGAAAAATGGAAAAGAGAGGCAAGGACAGCTACTCCCGGTCCATGTCACGTGTGATTTGTCAGGGACGTTTTCCCATAGAGGAGAGATTTTAACATTCCTTCACTGTCCAGCAAAAGCACTTTTTCTGCTTAACATTTCCTATTTTCTGGTTGTACTGTATTTCCAGGTTCCCCCCATCAGCTGCTGCTTTGAAAGGAGCATGCCAGTCTAGACCAATTCATAAACAGTGGACCTGACCACATTTTCTCTTAACAACCTAATTCCTCATATTAACTCCCAACTTTTGTCCTCCTTCTCTCTCACCCCAAAGCCCAGCTCTGGCTTCTGCGTGGCATGCAGAGAAAGGTCCTAAAACAGGGACTGCAGGACGCAGCCTGCGTCCCCCGTGTGACCCGTACGGGAGCCACAGCTGAGCTGTTTCCTCAGCTCTGCACTAAATAATCAGTGATCTGACTTCTGAGTTCGGCCCCCTGGTGCTCACAGCCTCCTTGTCTCTTAAACTGTGCAGCTGCTCTCCGGTGCCTTGCTTCTGGGGTCCTGCCCAGCCTGACCACGTGGCTCAGTCCCCCAGAGCGCTGTCCAGCCGGGAGATTCAGACACAGATGCCAACACAGGCTTCTCCCTCTGCTCCGCGTTCTGTGCTTACATGGCCTGGGCTCCCTCCAGAACTACTGGGTCTTCCCCTCATACCTTCGGACTTTGGGGTAACCTTAGCACACAGACTGACACCAGCCCCACCACAGGCTAATGGTGGCTAGCCTTTCCAGTGCTGTCTGCTCCACACGCCCTCCCTGCCTTATTATAGAGCATTTGGAAAGTACAGATACACAAACAGGAAAAATGCAATTCATCTGGATCCTTCCAGCCTAGGCGGAGTTGACCTGATACTTCTAGCCCATGATCTGCGTTTCGCACATTAGGTGCCCGGCAGCTTCCTCCCTCTAACTGAGGTTGTCTGCATTAACTTCTACCCCTGGAGCATCTCCGCGGCGTGGCCCTCAGTGTCCTTCTGAGTCGCTCAGGATGCACAGTAGTCACATGTGCCCTACTGAGGAGGTCCCCATTGCTTCACTCTCTCCGTTGCTTTGCCCACCACACAGCACGTTGCAGTTCTGAGGAAATCGACCTGGCAGAGCACACAAGCCTCTGAACCCACCTTAATTGGTAGGGACAAGAGGAACCTCAGCTCCTTAGGCCATGCCCTTGAATTTAACATAAAACCACACGTGCTGCAGCTCCAAACAAAAGACAGTGCATTGCGGCGCTCAAGATGGACCAACACCCCCCAGCCTCGCTGCACAAGTGTTTCTAAAATGTCCACTGATTGGAAATGAGCTGGACTGTGACATCCACACCCCGTCACCAGGGGCTCCAGTACCGTTGTGTTCAGTGCTCTCTGTTTATTATATTATGTTGTAGTTAATGAATTTGTTTGGTGAACTTTTCATCCATGAGTCCTTCTGTAATCTGATTTGGATTCAATTTCTGTAACATTCACATGAGTTTCCATGATTTGCTATCAGATCATCCATGTAAAACCAGTGAGCAATTACGTTGTTCATGTTCATATTATTCCTTTAAAGTGGTGAACAGTATTAACTAGTTCCTTACCTAATGATTTATAAATATGGCTCTAGTAAAAACTGAATGGGGGTATCTAGTTATTTTAATGCATACTTAATTGTACTACTGATCATCTCCTTGTAATTAGCAGTAACATCTAGCCCTCTCTGTTCAGCTGTCGATGGAGAGTGTGGTTTGGGCGCAGTCTCGGAATGGGAGGATCTAGTTTCACCAAAAGCAAAAGTGGGAAGGCTGCTCTGATCTGGGGCTGGCTGTTAACAGCGCGTGGTGTTCTAGGGCCCAGAATGACTGATTTGCAGCTCCTCTTCTACAGTCCCCCGTGTGGCTGGCAGTCTCTTTCCTACTGTATAACACAGTAAACCAGAATATTCTCTGAGCTTGTTTAATTCTATCAAAGTAAGAATGTGGAGCAACAGAGAAATTTATTGTTGTGCTTTTATTTTGTGGAACCTTTTAAAGTTCTCATGACTTAACAGCAAATAAAACTGGGAATTTAAAAACTGTGGTTCCTGTAGGTGGTGTTTACATGTAAAACTTTTTTTTTTTTAATTTATGGAGAACATTTGGCACCTTTCAAAGTGTGCAGTCTGTGATGCGGCTTGCCATACAGTAGAAAAAACGGCATGAGCTCCCACCCTGGTGTTTATCACTCGGTACGTTTCTGTTTGTGACACAGGAAGGCTTTTTGGCCGCCTATGAGAAAGAGAGCCAAGGAAACCTAGTTAGCTTCAGAGTGCTGATCACTGATCTGAAAACGGGGAAGTCCTGCGGGGGGTGCCTGCCTCCCACTCATCCACCCAGGGCCTCTGGGCTGGAGCTGCCCAGCCTGGCCCAGGGAGCCCGGCTCCCTCCTTCTCTCACCAGCGCCTCTCACATCACCTGCTCCACGCCTTCTCGGACCTTCAGTCACGTGGCCTGGTGTAAATTGTGATCTGCTGATCCACTGACTGGGCCCATTGGACTATACAGGGAAGAATCCCCTTTTCTGGTGTGTGTGACACTGGGGATTGAATATCTCTGAGTTCCGCCCCCAGCTCTTTGGTTTTTGTTAGACAGGTCTTGCTAAGTTGCTGAATTTTCCAGGCTGACCTGAAACTTGCGATACTTCCACCTCTGCCTCCCAGGGTGCTAGGATCACAGGCCACCCCGTCCAGCTAGGATCTCCCCTCTCACTGCTGTGCCTCCAGGGACGTCCTCAGTATGTGTTGGTTTCCGAAGTATTTCAAAGAGTAAATAAGTCAAACCCTAGTTACCAACTTCATGGTTGTAGGGAACCTAGTGTTGTGGCCAGGCTTTGACTCTTCGGCTGCTGCAGAAGGAGGTGAGGAAACTGGCCTCTTCCTTCAGGAGCTTCCAGTCTACCCTGCAAGCTTTTGTTCAGCACCTTACCCGCTGGAAGTCTTGTCACTGGCTTCTCTGGTGCTGAGGAAGACTTGTGAGGAAGAAAGAGGAAGGCGCCAGCTGAAAGAGTAACTTTGCAATTGTGGCACTGTTGGCCACATCCTGTGGGGCGGAGCCCTGGTGACAGTGCGGTCTGTGGAGGCCGTGGTCCTGCGGTCCAGCTGAAAGGGTGGGGCGTCAGCGTTGCTCCCGGAGACGGGCTCCCTCAGCTGCAGACCCGAACTGCTCCCAAGCGTGACTCACTTTTGAAGACGGTGTGTCCTCGGGGTCGTTCTCATCTCAGAAACAAAGAAATCAGTGTTTTACCTTTAGCTGTCTTTTCAGTCACAGTGGGATTAGTTTCCACACTGCCCTATTACACTAATTTGCTAGCTTTTTATAGACCTGTTTGTTTCTTACTTAGTTCCCATTTTTACTGTAGTAACTTGGCAGAACTGGGAAGACATGGTTTCTGCTGGCCTGAAGAGCCCCGGGAACACACTCCTGAAACTCCCTCGGCGGGGTGCCCCACCCACAGAGGCTGTTAGACAAAACCCAGTCCCATGAGCTAAAAGTAGCCCCCTGCCTGGGATAGTCTTGTGCCTGCCTGAGAGTCCTAGGTACTTCGGGTGGAGTTCCTGGGGTGGTGAGGCATGTGGCCCCTCTGCCAGCTACGTGAGGAACACTTGGTCTTTGTCGACAACAGGACCACTGCTCCTCGGAGAGCCCCGGTGCTCGGAGCAGGGTCTGAGGAATTAATCAGCTCGCTGTTTTCCCCGTGCCTTTGCTCTTTGGAGTGTTGTGGGAACAGGTGGGCCACTGCCGATAAACTGTGAGGGCTGAAGGCCCATGTGATACGGAGATAGCTACCACAAGCCAGGCACTGTGTAAAAAGGATCTGAGAACTTGCAACAGTTAAATTCATGTCACAATTTGCAGCGAGGAAATAACTTAGTCTGTTGGGTGTGTTTCCACTTAAACTGTTTTGGGGTTTGTTGGTTTTTTAATTTATGTTCTGCACCAAAGCCAAGGGCATGGCAGATGGGAACAGGAGGCAGGTGTTGTGTGCCTCCCCAGGGTAATCCAGCCCCTAGCAAATCCATTCAGATATTTAATTGTCATTAAAACTCAGCTGTCTTGATGAGACTCCAGATACTAAAATGACATTCTCAGAAATGAGACATTTAGTTTGCAAATATACACGGAGGCGTTGAAGCAACTCAGCTCTTAACATCAACATGAAAATAGAATTTTTCACTTTGACAGAGAAAATATGTTTCCAAGAAACCACGGCGTCCCAGCTATGAAATGTGGCTGTCTGTTCTTCCATTCCTTCCGGAGCCGTAAAGCCTAAAACATTTCACCGCCACAGTGGAAGGTGGTCGGGTTATTTAACATTGTCCTGATCCCTGCTCCTTCCTCACTCTGCTCAGGAATGAGAAGCAAGTGGATCCCAACCCACCTTACTCCACTGCTCCTCACCCTAGGGAAACTGAGTCCAGAGAAGGTGGAGTCCTGTTGAGTTTCTGATGGATGCATCCGCAGCCACAAGCTGTACTAGTGCTCAGGGAACATTTGCTGGGTGGCTGAGTCCTGACTGGCCCGGCCGTCTGTGGAGGGGTGCAGCACGTGTCCTTGCCCAGGCATGGGAAGGTAACAGACTAGTGACTCCTGGAACCAGCTTTGAAGAGGGAAGGAATTTCTCCATTCCCATTGCCCCAGAGGACAGCAGAGACGGAGCCCAGGCCCCTCAGAACTGCAGGCCCTGCGCTTCCCTTCTCCATCTCACACTTACCCCATCTAGTTTCATAAGCTACACGGAAACACCTAGTAGATGTTCAGAAAATTCTTAGATTAGGGGATTGTAAATAGACTTTTTATTACACAGCATTGGACTATCTTAAGTACAGCCCCAAGCACTCCAGGGCTGCATTTTCAGTGGGCATCTCTGAACCTTTCCTAACTCTACTCCTTCCCACAAGCCAGCTCCAAAGGTTCCTGAACCTCAAGGTCAGGTACTGTCATAGCAACAACCCCACTTCTGTGCTACCAAATTCTGTCTTAGTTACTTTTTCTCATTGCTGAAACAAAATACCCAACACCCAAAGTTAAAGGGGGAAAGGTGAATTTAGCTCACAGTCTGTAGACATTTCAGTCCGTAATCACCTGGCTCCCAGGCAGGGTGGCATAGCAGAGGGCATCACGGAAGATAATTCATGGCAGGCAAAAGGCAGCAAAAGTATCCAAGCAGCAAGTAGCAAGTGACCGTCCTCTTTCTGTCCCTTGCTGTTCACCAGTCTACTCACCCTTACGGAGGGCAGCACTCAGCCCTCAATCCTACCATCACACACCCTAGATCCTAGATCAGAAAAGCCCCAGCTATGACTGCATGAGGCTTTGGGGGGACATCTAGGTAGAAGCCACAACGTGTGCATGGTGCATCTCAATTCTTTTTTCATCAATTCTTTTTTTACCCTCCCCTCCTCCTCCTTTCTTCATCTCTTGATCCCCTTACATTTGAAAAACACATTTATCTCCCTACTTCCTATTATCTATCTTTTATTTTGCTCTTTATTTCTAATTTGGGTTCTTCATACAAGAGAGAAACCATGTGTTGTTTAAGCTCCCTTATCTGATTTATTTCACTTGACATGATCTCAAGGTGCATCTATTTTTACACAAATGACTCAAGTTTATCCTTCTTTATGGTAGGGTGGTTTAAATAATTTAGAATAGTTTCAATAATAAATAGTCTTGTGTTGGGAGTGGCAGGTCTATTGGATGGCCAGGATTGGCTGGATACTGGACATAGTTACCCTCTTCTCTCATAAACCCGTGACGAGACTTGGTATTAGCTCCACTTATTCAGTTAGGAAAATGAGATCTTCACATAGTTTAGTGCTATAGCGGCATGGTGTTCAGAAGGTAAAATCCCGACAGCACACGGGAATGCCAGCAACTTGACAGGGCCAGCGCTTGTGCACTGTAAGCTGCACGGCAGAGTGGCACGTGCGCCCCTACGCCACCTCCGCGCATGCTGCCTTGTTTCATATTCCTGTTAGGAGACACCCGCCTTGGACTGCAGAAGCACCCATTCGAAACAGTGTGGTTCATTCCTGGGAACTGTGTGTGGGCCTCATGCTTACTCACAACCTGCCTTTGCTGGTTTGCTTAGTGCTCTAGAAGAACCTCTAGGAGCTCCCACAAAGAGGAATAAAGTAATCTGGAAAATGGATCCTGCAGGGAGGCCTTTCAGGAAGCTGTGACTAATCAGTAACTGGATTATAGTTCTGGAAAATTCAGAATTGATCTTCATCTGACTTGAGACTAGGCGAAGGAAGAGAGGACTCTCACAGGACCAAGGGAAGTGTGTAACATGACGCTTCCCCACCAGACTCATTTTTAAAAACCCTGATCGCAGTGAGAGCCTGCAGAGACCCTGGGGAACAGCTGTGGTTTATGAGGCCCTTTGTGTGTGAGGTGCAGAATTTCTTGCTGATGTCAGAGAGGAGTCTTCCAAAGGGTCTGCTTTGCGGCCACTTTTCCAGGGTGTGGAGTCAGAAATGCACTTGCTTTTTGAGTGGACTCAGAAGGGTGTCTCTTGTCACAACTTCACCCAGAAAGAATGGCCACAAAGTTGACTCTGGGTTTTAAGGCAGGTGAGCGCATGTTCTGCTGCACCTTTTGATCTGGGAACAGATACTGATGTGAATTGAGGGTGGCAGCAGGTCTCGTGGAGGGGAATGTAATTATTAACTGCATCAGGGATAATTACCAAGCAAGTCCAAGCCCTCAGCAACCCTTACTAACAAGGACGCCAGGCGGGTTATAAAGTGGTGCCTTGGGCAACATAAAACCAACAGTAGAGCTGGCACCTCCTCCACACTTAGCTTCTAAACAGGCCTGAGGATCGCCTCCTCAGCTCAGTCCAGGACGAACCTGGCCACCTGTGGTCTCCATCTGGGCTGGCGGCTGGCGCAGGAGAGCCAGCCCCAAGTCCAGGGCCTCAGGGTGAGGCTGAGGGCCAGAGCCTCTGCAAGCAGGCCCAGGCTGGGTCCCAGAGGGGTGGGGCTCAGGGCTGACAGTGCCCTGGGGGTGCTCAGAGCCTCTAGACTTCCCCTCTGTTCTGTAAGCCCTGTTATATGGTGGTGTTCTTCTTTCCCCTTAGTTTGGGGGTTAGTTTACAAATTTAGTTTTTATTAGAAACCGAGACCTAATTTGCAAGCAGCTGACCTCCAGAAGACATACAGGGCGCAAAAGTTGTTAAATATTAATAATATGTTTAACTGTGGTTGTTAAACATAAATGACATAAAAATAATACAGTTTTTAGTGTAACATTGTAGAAACAGCAAGATGGGCGTGGTGGAGCAGGCATCTAACCCCAGCACTGGGAGGGTGAGGCAGAAGGATTTAAAGTTGGGCAATTGAGCAACTTAGTGAGACCTTGTCTCAAAATGAAAAAAAAGGAGCTGGGGATGTGGCTGGCTGTCTCCCGTGTCCGCAGTGCTGACAGTCCCAGGGGCTCTGGTCGCAGGGGCGGAGGGTGGTCACAGATGGCTGCGATCGAATTAATTTACCTTTGAGTGATAACAGGATATCAACCGGGGAATAGCAGGAATTTTTTCGTGTGTCATTGGTAACATAATGGAAGTGTACAAGGCCAGCACCCCTTCCCTGGAACGGGGAGGACACGGATCTTGTGGGAGTGGAGAGCACAGTCCCTGCACTCAGGTGCTCCCGGGCCGGGGCAGGCCGGCGGCCTGTTTGTGTGACCGGGCAGGCCTCTGCACTCAGCGGGCGCGGGCGCTTGGCTAAGGTTTGCTCCCCATTGCTTCCCGTCCGTGCCAGGCAGCTCAGAAACGCCGCTTCTAATTACCTGAGGGGAGACCTGTCTGCTGCAGATGCTGGACATGGAGAGCCTGTCCCTTCACAGATGTTTCCTTTTTTCAGCAATTTGGTTTGAAAAATTTAAATTTGAAAGAATTTCCGTATTGGAATACACCTGTGAAATGTTATCTCTTAAATCTAAATGCCTATGATGTGTGCAAGGGGGGGTGGTATGTGCACTGTGTGCTTGTGGGTTGCATGTCTGTGTTCATACATGTGCATATGTGTGTTATGCACGTCTGTGTGCACATCCATGTGTGGTATGATCATGTGTGCATGCATACATGTGCGGGTGGCACACATATGTATGTGGGTGCTTATTGTATGTGTATATGTGTGGGTGTGTCTTTGTGTGCACCCAGGGAGGTGGAGCTCTAGCCCCCCGAGCTCAAACTCAGCCCTGACTCATCGCTTCGGCATTTCTAACACATCTCCTAATTGTAATTTGTTGCCTGCATTAATTTATTATATTTTAAAAATGTAATTAGCAAACAGTTATGGAAAAAGTTTATTATTATGTTTCTACAGTCTTTGATACTTGCAAAAGATTCTTGCCATTTCATGTTACCTAAATTAGGCTCAAGCATAAGTCCTGTGTAACTCAATCCATGTTAGTAAATAAGGCAGACTGATAACTGCATGACTTGCAGTGATGATTTAGGAGTACCGCATAGGTTATTCGCAGATGTGTGTGTATTCACATCATGCTATATCGTAATTATCCTAATGCACCTAACAAAATATCAGGTGTTTAGAAATTGAAATATAAAAGGCAATTTTAAGTGATGTTTCTGAATGTGATGGTAGGCATTTACTTCTGGGAATCTTTTTTTTTTCCTGGAACTTGGGATCAGACTCAGGAGCACTCTACCTACTGAGCTAATCTTTGGCTTTTTAAACATTGGTATTTTGAGACCAACTCCCATTAAGCTGCCCAGGGTAGTCTCTAACTTGCCATCTCCCTGCCTCCGAGTAGCTGGGATTACAGGCATGTGCTACCACACCGCTGGAAACCCTTTTGAGGAATGCCTTGTTGCCAGAGTCCTGAGCCTGCTCTTTGCCCTTTAGCCCATGTGGGCTCGATGCCAGCCACCCTGGCCTCAACCTTTGTCCTGTTGTCCCAGAGCCTCCCTGGCAGCACAGTGTGTTTGCACCACCTGGCATCAGGGAATGGGGACACCTTCCTCCGCCTCATCCCAGGGCAGGAAACACTAGGAAAATATGGGAGAAATTAATACAAAGAGGTCAGATAAGGCCTCTATCAGCATCGGCCCGTTCTTGGGGTCAGTAGGACCCATCAGACATGGGAGGGGCAGTGTGGTCCTGCCCAGTGTCCTGTTGTTACTGTGGGTCAGTGTTGTCAGGGGAGCTTCCTAGATGATACACGACTTGTTTCCACTTTTTGTTTCCAATAGCCATGGTTCTGGGTGTGCTTTGCATCCCGATCAGGTTTCTTTGAATTTTTTTCTATTGAATTAAAAAAAGTTGTAGTGCTTGATGATGCATTTAGGTTTATACTTTTCAAATCGAGTAATCAAAAGAATTTGGAAGGCCATTTATTCTTCTCTAGTACACTTTTAGTGTGTTTTTAAATGACTTGTTGCACAGTATTTCAAGATAAAATAAGACATGGTATTTGAAGAATATTGCAGAAGTATATTCCTTTTGATGAACTATTCTTAAAACATGGGTTCATTTTAGATCACTGTTGGAATATAAATAATCACTCTGCTCAGGAATAGTATAGCTCATGTCTTATCTTGCCAAGTCCTTAATATTTAAAATAAAACTAACGTTTTATGCTTTGTTCATGAGCATGAAATAATATGAATTAAACTAAAGGCTGGAAGATCACATGTCATTTTCTTAGTGCTTAAAATAAAAGTATTATTTAACTAATAACTTAGGGAAAACCATTTGATCTGCATTTTTCCTGGATAGTTTACTTGCCACCTGATTTGTTAGAATGAGTTGAATATAAAGAAATTTTTCAAAATATTTTACCACCTGTGTCTTATTGCTGCATTTTGACTAGATTTTTTTTTAATCAAATATGAAACAAGAGGAGTCGTGTGGCCTGAACAACAAAATTTGTCCTAAATGTGGTTTTGCAGAGAATAACACGTTCAGACTGTCAGTGAATGAGAAATTGCCCTTCACAGAGTTTGAAGCCTGCCATCTCTCTGTGCCACGTGTGCGAAACTCGACATGCACGCAATCCTCAGTAAAGCTGAATGACTCATTTTTGTATTGAATGTGTACAAACAAGTGCCAGCCTGATGTGTTTCTGCCGTCTTAGAGCAAGTTGGTTTGATGCTCTGTTTCATCTGTCTGATCACAGGAAAAGTAGATCTGGCTGTGGAGAAAGCTCTGCAGAGATAAATGGCGGCTCTATTTTGCAATCCAAGTTTGCTTCTTCAGGGCGAGGAGCCACAGTGCAGTTGCAATTAGTCTATGCCTATTTCTCTCTCTCTTTTTCCAGTTGTTAGTCTTACTGCATTATTGCTTATGTCAAAACCTGTTTGTTGTTTAAGAATTTATTTGTACCTTCCCAAAGACCTGGCTGAGGAAAATGAGCAGAAGATTAGTAATAGTAAATAAACAATGATAACATGCAGATCGACCGTGCTAGCTGGTGGCCAACTGCCTTGACAACTTGGCACATATGAGCACGTGTAGTTTGTATTCCTGAGGGTACTGTGAGGTAGCAGCTCCACCATGCAGCCTTCCAGTGGGAGAGGACACTAAGGAGGTTTAAGACCAGGACAGCCAAATATATGTTCAGAAAAATATATGTATGTATCTGATATATTAATGTTCCTCTTTCAAGCAAAGATGAGCCTTTCTCACGTGCTTTCCCTATTGCTCTCTGTCTCTACATTATAGGAAGCAATTAAATAATCACATGGAGACACTGATTAATATTTTAGAGAAATTAAGTAGGACAGTTTTGTATTACATAAAGCTAAAGGAAATATATCAACCTTCAAAATAAGATTCGAGATTTCTTTTGCTTTATTCTGTTTTCATAATGCAGAATATTTTTTGAATTGCATGAAAGCCCTTCCATGGATTAGCCTCAAGTGCATTTTAATCAGACTTGAAATTCACTCAGCTGTCAAACTCTTAAAGCGGCAGAGCTGCACTGAGCAGGGTCAGCCCCTCTCCTGTGCTCACATCCACTTAGCCAGTGCGAGAGCGGTGGCATACAGGAGTGAATGGTTATGTTCTTAAAATAGAAGCCAGCGTGGCCAGTTGCGTAACAGACCTTGACAAGCGCTTGGAGAGACCTGTGATTCTAAAAGTCAGTGTTTAAACAAATCCTGAGCATGCTGCAATCTAAATAGCACTACAAAGTGATCTCACCAAGCCTGTGCTTTAAATCTAAGAAGTTAAAAGGGCCATTTACTAATCTAAGGAGTTAAAAGGGCCATTTACTAATCTAAGGCAGTGTTTCTAGGAGGAAGAAGGCTTTAGGAGCTGCGGCCAAATCCCTCCCAAACCCACAACTTTGTGCTAGGCAAATGCTCTACCATAGAGCTAAACACCTGGTCTCATAGGTGTTTTTTTTTTTTTTTTAAGTTGCTTTGTTGAGATGTGATTCGAATGCCATACAGTTTACCCATTTAAAACGTACAACGCAGGTATAATACCACATACCTGTAATCCCAGCACTCTGGAAGACTGAGGCAGGAGCATTGTGATTTCAAGACAGCCCAGACAATTTAGTAATTGAACAAGATGCTTTCTCAAATAAAAAAATAAAATAAAATACGGGCTGGTGATTTAGCTCAGTGGCACAGAGCCTGCCTCACAAGCATGAGGTCCTGAGTTTGATTCTCAGTACTAAAAAAATAAATAAAAACAAAAACAAAACTTATGCAAAAGCAATGGGTCAAAATATGAAATGAAATAAAACAGGACTGATGATATAGTTCAGTGCGAAGGTCACAATCCCCCATACCACATAAAATACAGCGAAGTGTGTGATGCAGTGTGTTTAGTGTATTCCTAGATACCCGCCCCCACGCCCAGTCCCATTCAGCTTTCCTGCAGAGGACACCTGCGCCCTGTAGCCATCCCCTTCCGCACCTTGGCCTCAGCAGCCACAGCTTCTCTCTGCCCCAGAGGTCACGGTTACCAGCATTTCATGTGAGTAGTGTCCTCTCTGCAGCCTTTTACGTTGAGCTTCTTTCATGGAGCAGAGTATGTTCAGGGTCCATTCATGTGGTCACATCTGTGTCTACCTCATTTCTTTGTATTGCTGAATAATATTCCATTGTAGAAATAGCCTGTATTTTAATTAACTGCTCATTAGCTGGCAGACATTTGATTTTCACCTTTTGGTTTTTATGAATAATGCTACTATATACAGATATTTGTGTGAACATGTTTTCGTTTCTCCTGGATACAGACCTAGGAATAAACTTATTGGTGCAGGGGTAGAATTTGGTGGCTCCGTATTTAGCTTTTGGAGGAACTGCCAGACTTTTATCCCCGGCCACCGCACAGTTCTTTCCTACGTTGCCTGGGTTCTGGTTTCACCGCATCCCCCTCCAGCAGCTGCTGTTCTCCGCCCGTCCTTTTGGTTGTAGCCTTCCTAGTGTGTGTGTGGAGAATGGCTCTGTAGTTTTGATTCACGTTTCTTTAATAAATGATGCTAAGCATCTTTTCCTGTGCTTGTCAGCCGTTTGTTTCTCTTTTTTGAGAAAACATCTGTTTAAATTCTTGACCCATCTTTTAAAATTGGGTTTCTGTTTCTTGTTGTTGAGTTGTAGTTCTTTATATGCTCTCTCACTCTCTCCTTTTCTCTCTCTCTCTCCTTCTCTCTCTCCTCCTCTCTGTCTCTCTCTCCTCTTTGTGGATGAGCAGCTCTTAGCCAGGCGCGAGTTTTCCACCAAGAGACACTCACCAATACTGGGGGCATTTTTGGTTGCCACAGCTATAGGGGCCACTAGCATTTGGTAGCTGGAGGCTGAGAGGGCTGGCGGTTCTCCCCCTGCCCCCAGGAGAGGCTCTGACCCGCAACAGTGTCATCTCCCGCCCCAGAAGATCAGCAGTGCCTGAGTGGAGCAGCCTCTCTAGACGGCCTGCGGCCTGCACTGCTGCGTGCTGGCTCCTTCCACTCTGCCCCCGCACAGAAGAGGCAGTGCCTGCCAGACGAGTCCAGCCGTGTGATCTGGTGGTGGTTTTCTTTCATGGCCTTTGCTTTGGCCCTGTAAGCGGTCAGTGTTTTGCTCGTGTCTTTTTTGTATGCAGAGCTGATTGAGCACAGTTCAGGAATTTAAACTGAATACACGCGTGACCAGCCAGCACCTGGCCTGAACGTGTCCTGAGTGTGAAAGGAAGGCTTTGCCTCTTTACAGGAAGTGTCAGAGGAAGAGGGAGAAAGAGAGACAGAGGGAGAATGGGTCTCCGGAGTCCTCAGTTTCCCTCATGCACCGTGTGTCCTTGGCCTGAGGAACTGGCTCGTTCAGCTTCCTGGTCTCCCATCCTAGGTATCCACACTGCACTCTAAGCCGTGTTCCCCGTGGACGTGGAGCAGGGCCACTGCCCCACCTCTGCCCTGTGACCAGCTGCCTTCCAAGTGCTGCCATTGGCCTGTTGCTGCAACAGCTTAGAGACCCTTTGAGCTTAGGAGCCTAGTGACAGCTGTGTTTTGGTCAAATCTCTTTGCAGCTAAATAGTCTTAGGTCTTGAACTGTCTCACTTCTGAAACTTAGGGCTGGGAAAGACAGAATGTGCCTCCCCTGGGACCTCTGTTCCGAGTCACCGTCCTGCTGGCTTCATCCCTGGCCGTGAGCCACTGACTCACCTCTGGGCTCCTGAGCCATCTTCCTGGGAGGGTCTGGTCAGGGAGTCCTTGCGGCACCACCCCTGCAGTCCCCGTGGCTGAGTGCTCTTCAGATCCCCAGCTCTCAAAGTCACAGGAGGCCCAGGAGCCAGGAATGAGACCGGGGTGAGCCGGATGGCAGAAGGTGCCCGATCCCAGAGCTTCCCCCCAGCCAAGGCCATGTCACCCTCTCGGCAGAGGGCAGATTCCTAGTGCTGACTCGGGGCTGCCTGTTGGAGCTGGAGCAGGAGCAAGCAGATACTGTAATGCGTCTACATAAAAGGACCCCTGCTTCATCGTGGATCTGCAGAGGAAGGAGGAAAATCTGCAAAACTTGGTTCCGTAGACTTTTCATCTACCTCAATCTTCATTCCCTTCTTTGCATGCTTTTTAAACATTCACAGTTTTTTATGCAACATGATACTACCTTAGACCAATGATACCGAACCTTTTAGAGAATGAATACCCAAACTGCCACTGAAAACCCACTTGTTTATCACCAGGTGACAACACTCCAGTCAGACCCTGAGTATCTGATGCTCGGCTGCTGGGACAGCGTGGCCCACGTGCGACAGAAAGGGCTCTGCGTGCTGCTGCAGCACAGGGGCCGTCGGTTAGCCCACTGGCCCAGACCACGGCGACTGTCTAGACTTGGTCTAGTAAACTGGTTACAGGTCAACTAAGGCTTTTCTCTGTAATTCCCTCCTTAGCTTTCAGGGTCGTTAAGTGGATGTTTTAAGTGAATGCTTTCAAGGCAGCCTGTGCGTGACACACAGTCGCTCTGAGAGTCCGGTACACAGCCAGCTGTGCAGGTGCGATGACTCTTAGCGATAAGTTTCAACATCTTTTCTCTCCTGATAAGTGTTTTCTAGTATGATTCAGAACTTTGGTAATTAACTTTGTAACTTTTTCACAGTTGACTGCAAGGTGATTTCCTCTCCCGGAGACTTTTGTTAACTTTCAGAATTTTTTGTAAGAACTCATCTCCCCGTTGGTCATGCCTCCAAAATTGCCACGTCCAGGCCATCAGTCTTCTAGAAATGCAAGGGTAATGATAAGCACATTGCCACCTATAGTTTGTGTGTGAATGTGTGTGGGCACATTCGTGTGTGAATGTGGCATTGTACCAGTGTGTGCGTGTGTACAAAAAGCTATGGCAAGCAGAAGATCCCTTCAAATGGCAGGCGTGGCGGGCGCGTGTGTCTCTAGGAGATGCCTGGCACTCGGCACGACAGTATGGATGCTGAGCAGGCCGCCCTCAGAAGCAGAGCAGGGCTCCTCCTCCGCGGTGCTCTGGCTTGTCCTCTGAATTGTTCACGGTGCTCCTCCACTGGCTTCTGACGAAGACGTATGTGTGTTGCACCTTTGAGAGGCAGCCGCAGGGCCCTGCGTGAGTTCTCAGGGCTCTTAGCCTCCCAGCACCACCCCAGGCCTGATGTGGGGCCCGAGTCAACCCCACAGGAAGCTGCTACTTGAAGTTTAGAGGTGAGAACCTGGGGAAGTTTCTTTTTTGTGTTTTACTCCCAGGGTAAATGACAGTGATTGCTGCTTTATTGTAGACTAAAAGACTAGAAATTCCTTAGTACCAAATACAACGTTTTTCCTCCATAATTTTTCACTGTAGTCAGTAAAGTCCACAGCCGTCTGAGCTGCTGCCTGGGGAAGGGGAGGTTTCCAAGGGCTTCTGCAGTGAATCGCCAAACACCAGTGACTTGAAGAAGAGTCATGCGTCCTCTCAGAGGGCTGGCTCCCGCTGCGGGGCCGGAGGGAGACTGCGCCTGGCCTCTCCAGCTTCTGGTGGCTCGTGCAGTCCGGAGTGTGTCCTGGCTTGCAGCCACATCCTTCCCGTTTCTCTGTATCTCATGGTACACTCGTGTGTATCCCTGTCCTAAGAGCCTCTTGGTCTAAGGGCACCAGTCACAGCCCACCCTAATCCAGTGCGACCTCCTGTTAACTGGATTCCATCTGCAAAGTCTCTGTTTCCAGATTAGGTCATATTCCCAGATGCGAAGGTTGGAATGCGGATGGATCTCTTAAGGACACAATTCACCCCCTACAGGAGTGAAACTTGTTGTGGATAACTGTGAAATTTTATGGAATTTGGGGAGCACAGCCTGCTCAAGCTAAATGGCAGGGGGAATGTTGGAAAAGTCACCTAGCTAGATACCAGTGACCCTGGGAATAAATGAATTTGGTCTAATAAAAGGAAGATTCCTTGCTCGGTGCAGTAGACCACGTGATGTATACGCGTGACTCTGTGCTGGTAAGCACAGTGCCTGATTTGTACTCCTCGGCATCTAAATAAGCAGTCATAGACCAGCATTCCCCACCATGAGCTAGAACTGCAGGTGGGACGCACACAGGAAGGTAGCTTGTGTGGGACGGCTGGCGTGGAGTGGCTCACACACACGGCACTGGAAGCTATCGAGGCCACTGTCACGTTGCACACAGCACCTCGAGAGCCACAGAGCCTGGGCTGAGAGGTCTCACCACCTCCCTGGTGGCAATCACAGGCCCAAGGCCTGTCCCTGCATGAGCGAACCGCCCTGTGTGGCGCGGGGTGGCACGTCCCAAGTGCCGTGTCCATGCTTGTCCTCTCTCGGTGCACACAGCACCAGAGGGCAAGACTGAGTGCTGCAGGTCTGAATCACACTTGGGGTTCGCGACTTAGGCAGTTTGCACTGTAAGTGTCACACCTGACTCAAACAGCAGAAAGCCCTGTGTGCGGGATGGGACGGGGCGGGGGAGGCCCAGAGACAGGAAGTGTACTGGCTTCATGTGACTTACTGCCACTCTGCACAGACACCGCCCAACCCAGCCCCCAGAGCACCAACCCCAAGCCTCTGCCTTTGCTTCCCTGGCAACAGCCCCATCCTCTCTGGGACAGAGTGGGCAGCCTCGCCAGGGAACCCACAAGGCGATACCATGACAGCCACTCCCCGGAGCCTTGGTGACCATTCTTGGATGTAGGGGCCACATGCTACCCTCCACCTCCACAGACAGCAGCTCACTGAGATGGGCTGGAGTCCAGGAAGAGGGCCCTGGAGGCAGGGGAGCTCCTCAGACAGGACACACCCTCCAGGAGAGCACTCTGGAGCGGAGCTGGGAGGAGCACCCAGCTGCCAGGACCCGCAGTCCTTTCAGACTTCCCGTCAGAATTTCCCTTTCACTAGAGCAGCTTCTGCGCGCAGGCACTTTCTGAGTGCCTTGAAAATACTGACTTTATTTATCCTTACTACAGCCATGCCGCACGATGTTAGCATGCCCTTCGTTCTGTAAATAGGTAGAGCGAGGCACAGAGAGGCTAGACGGCATGCCCAAAGTCCACAGCCACTGAAACACATACGAAGTGTGCATTGTGGGCCTACTGCCTTTGACTGTCCTCTCTAAAAGGAAGGCTGAGGACATTTTGCAGTCCTGGACTGAAGATGTTTAAGAAATGAGACACTGGAAAACAGTGGAATAAATTAACAGCAGAGGTCAGATTAAGAAGCTGAGGACACCATGCTGCAGAGAAGTGACCCCTCTGCAGCTAGAGAGAACTACACAGCACCTGGAGGTGCTCAGCTGCAGATGGAAAAGCTTCCACTTTGACTTACGCGACTGCGGGAGGTTGTCTGTCCCTGAGCATTGTGAAGTTAACAGGAATTAGTGCAGCTCTGGTTATCATTGAAAAACCATAGCAAACCAGCTGAATAGTCAGGGGAGCTTGGTTGGGTCCGCACAGTGGCCAGCACACTGGAACCTACGCAGACGAGGGCCAAGAGACAGCTGTGTGCTGATGCGAAGCCACCCAGGATCGCCTCTTCCCTGGCAAGGCAGGAAGCAGAGCAGCATCCACAGCATGAGGCCGTTCGTGGAAAGAAACCGGAAGGAGGGAAAAGGTGCCATTGCTGGTTGTGCACAAACTAGGTGCAAGGAACCCAGAAGGAGCTGGAGAGGCTGATGTCCCGGAAGGGAAAGTGTTCAGCCTGGGAACTCAAGGGGGACAGGATGTGGTTGCTGCACCCCTGCCAGACTGTTCTGAATTGATGTCATGTGCAAGTATGGCATGATACAATAGCCAAGTAAAATCAGTTCCACAAATGTAAGGAAATGGAACTATTTCTGCTCTTTGTACTTCTGATTAAACTATGCATTGGAAATTTTAAACCCAAAAATAAAACTCAGACTCATGTGACATCCGGGTTCCAGACATCAGCAGATGGAAGCCCCCAGGGAGAGGCAGAAAAACAGCTGCTCTGAGGGGACAGATTCCCAAAGGCACACAGGGCTCACAGCCAGGGCACAGCCCCAGCAGCAGGCTGTTCCCCCGACTCACTGGAACTCGAACACGCTAGGATGGTCAGTGTTGTTTCCTGTCCCCAGTCAGTCCTGACTGGCTTCCACTTTGCCAAAATTGTAATTCAACAATGCTCTGTCCGGTGTTAGTTCTGCCCGAGGTGTTACCTGTAATCCAAAACAGTGACCACGTGAGTGTCTTTTAGACTGACCTGTTAATGCTCAGCTAATCTATTTTATCTAAGCTGACGCTCAGTTTCCTTGTGTGAAAATGTTCAGCCGGACTGTGAGAAGGTTTAAGGGTTGCAGTAGAGAAAACAAGCCAGGATTCAGAATCCCTTGCACAGAATGTATTTGAAGTGAAATTCCATTTCCTACTTGAAGGCAGATGTGAGAATGTGATCATCTGATTTTTTAAAACTGTGTAAGAGGAAAAAGTACGTAACAATATGTGTTGCTTCAGCTGTATCTGAAGAAGGGATTTTGCTCTATTTTCTCCTAGAATGGTGAAACTAACAGAAGAGAACCTGCAGGGAGGCGGAACTTCGGGGAGCTTTCGGAAGACAATGATGTGTTCGGTATGTAGCGTGGAACTAAAACACATGCTTTCACACCACAGATGTGCACACACGCACTCCCATGGGAAGCTCCCAGTCTTTCAGTTGAGACCACGGGTGACCCATGGATCTGTGCGCCTTAGTACGACACTGCAGGAGTGGAGGATGGGTCTCCTTCCTTGCCCTCCGCAGTCCCCTGCTTTGTTTCTCCTTTTGTTTTGTGTTGCTTGCCCTCTTGTAATGGAAATCCCCATAGCTTCCCAGTTCCTCCTTCCTGCTGGTCTTTCTTTCATCCTCTATTTACCCATTTGTGAGCAGGCACCAGAAAACCCTGACAGTGCCATTAAAGTAACTGATGAGGACGCGCAGGTGCCGAAGCCTGGATACGATGGCACTGACCTGGACTGCGGGCGATGACTTGGGAGAGTGGAGAAGCCACTGTGGTCTGTAGTACCTACGTTTCCCTATTCCTTCAGTGACTGTAGATTACCGTTCACATCCATGGTCCTCTTTGTCCTGCTTCCACCAAGAATGAGTGCGTTCTTGTCTGACTTTTATGGAAAAGCAGCTGAATCCACTTTTGCATCATGACATTGGACCCAACCATAGGGCACAGAGGGCCAGCAGCAGATCTGTTCTGTGTGTGTCGCTCTTCTTTCCCCAGTTATTCCTAAAGTGAAGGGAACCTAAGGGTGGTATTACACATCCTCAGATCCTGAGGCCACTGTCTACCCAAGGCAGAGGGGAGACTTTCTGCCGCTAAAGGGCACGTGCATCCGTCCTGGGCCACCCAGCTTGGAGGGTTCAAGGCCCACACCTTCTTGGCCATATTTCCCACTCTGACCTGTACTTATTTATGCATAGGTATTTCTTTACACCTCACTCATTAGACAAGACAGTTTATGTTGTCTGGATTAACTTGCTCTCCTTTTAAGTCCCTTCTTTTCTGTCCTCTGTCCTTTTTATGCAAACACACATAATGACAAATATATTGCTGGCCACTTTTCAATGTCTTCAACTGTGAAAAAAGCATAACCTAAAAGCCCAGACACTGAAAACAGAATTTATTTAATGGCTGTGACACAGGTGAGTGTAAACAAGGCAGCACTCTGATTACCAGTGCTTTATGTCCATTTTCGTAGGAATTTTCTTAGGACTTTCCGGAGCGCAGTCCACTGGCTTCATGGGCAGGGGTTTTCACTCCTAGTGGGGTTGGAAATAAGCCCTCAGATCAGTTTGCCAGTGCAGATAATAAAGCACTCAGACACCAAGAAATCTCAACAAGCCTTTTTTTCCTTCTGCAGAAGGGCACAAGCATGAGGCAGCAGGCATGCAGGGCAAACGGGGCTGGCCCTTTAATCCCTGAAACAGGAGAAGCAGCTATCCTTTAAATTCATTGGCTGAATTCAAAGGCTTCCAGTCTATCGTGGCTGACTTTCTCAGTGGCGTGAGGAATGAGGGTGATGCTGATACGTTAGAGAAGTCCTTGGAGGGCTGGGCATATAGTTTAGTGGCACTGTGCCTGCCTGGCAAGTGTGAGGTCCTGAGTTCAATTCCCAGTACATTAGAAAAAAAAAAAAAAGTACCACTGGCTTCTTCTGAAGTCCTTGATTCTTATCCTGGAGATCGGCTGTGTGCTGGGAAAAAGTACACAGTCACCATTTCGCGAATCTCAGGATATTAACGAGGGTGTGGGTAGTGAGTGCAGGGCCATGTCATTTAAATCCAAAATGGAGTTGCTTCGGCCTTGTGCTTTGACAGAAGAGACAAAGCCTGTTTCGCACAGTGGCAGAGGAAGAAGTAGAAAACAGTCGTACGGTGCCCAGGAGCCACAGCAGGTGATTTAGGGTCCATGGAGGGAACAGTCTGTGTGAAGGACTCTTTACAGTGCTAAGAGTCAGCCCGCAGTTAAAGCTGTAGAACAATGGTCTGCTTAGAGGGTCTCTTTACTCAGATATCCTGACTACTATACACAATTAGACCTAATATATACAGAGAGACTTACAGAAAGACCGAGTAGCCAGCTTTAGGTTTTAGGTTTTAAGCAGACATCATCTTCATTAGCTTCTTTTAGGATTACCTGTAACAGTGATGATCACTTTGTTACCGTCATTCACGCGCACGCGCACGCACACAGTATGGACACGTGTATGAGACTTGCACCATACGCTGAGAGCATAGAAGCTCTCTGGAAGCTCCTCCTTGTGTCCGGGGATGTTAGGATCCCTGACGCTCTTCCTCAGAGCCCTCCTTAACCTTGCCTGGAGCGTTGCCATCCAGGGTGCAGACGCTTCTGTCTCCGTACAAGCTTGGGTGTGGGTGTTCCCAGGGGCAGCAGCGGCGCACGAAGCCGCTGCCGTTCCTCCCTGCACGCGGCCAGGGCCCGGGGAGTGGAGAGACGCGCTGTCTGTGTAGTGAGCCTTGCGCGGCAGCTCCTGTGCGGCCTGAGTCGTGGTGTGCACAGCTGCCACCTGCTGCCGGCTGAGCCCGAGTGTGGGGTGTGTGAGCAGCACACGGCCTGCCCTTGTCCGAGCTCCCCGACCCGGCCTCCAGAGACCTCAGGCCTGTGGTTATCTGTTCAGCAGTCTCAAGTAATTGGGACCTGGGAGGCTGGTGAGCCGCTGGTCTTTTGCCCTTGGACCTGATAATCTCCTCTTCCTGCTCCCCTGCCTGTAACTGTCAGAAACTCCAGTCCCAGGGTGCAGGATGACAAGGAAAACAAAGCTCAGTTGAGCTTGGCTATTAACCTTGACAATATAACCTTAGAGGATACAGGTGAGAATTCTTTTTAACCTCTAGTGTTTTGTGCATGGTGGCCCCAGGTGAGAACAGCTGTTCCCTCCCACTTCACAGATGGGCCTTCCTTCTCTAGACACTAAGTTCCTAATCCAGGACACACAGCATGCCTTCCTGACATTCTGTGACTGTGAGAATCAGTAGCAGCTGTGTCCTGGTCACCTTTAAGATCGTAGTGATCATTTCATGAAGAATGGGCCAAAGGTGTAGAAAATGTGGAGAAAGGCATCATCCCCTAACTAACAGATTGCTGCAGGACACACACGCCCAAAGTCTGTTTGAACATCAGAAAACTCCAGTGTTTTAGCTGGTGAAAGAGTCCCTGGTTGAGAGCTGGATTAAGAAGTCAAAGAGAAGTCTGTCACCAGGGGCAGACAGCAATGCTAAGCTAAGGTTCACACCTGAATGCTCAGAGCTACAGAGGGTCCACCAAAATCTAGCAGACTTTCTCCATGTCCTTGGGAACCAGAGCCAATCATTTGTTTCAGGGGACCAGACAGGTCTTACGGAATTCCTTTTCCCAGTAAAAGTCCCAGTGATAAATTGCATTAGGTCTAACCTAAAAACTCTGGAGCTCAGTGTGAAATCTCTGTACTTTTTCTCTAGCAGTGTTGTGGTCACACTTGAGAACTGTTTGCCTGATTACAAAGGAGGGAGGAAAAATATCAAGGCCCAGCAACCTGAAGAACCACGTTGCCCAGGCTTTGGGGAACCAGGTCACTTGTGGCAGCCACATATGCACTGATTACACGTGTCACCCTTGTCACCCGAAGACCCTCGGGAAGGAAGGGAGCAGTGTCCCCCTCCCCGGCTCCTCCCCCCTCAGCATGGGGCTGCAGCAAGGGCAGTTAACCCATGGAAGTGTGAGGCGTCTGGTTCCTCTCTAACATGTGCTCACAGTGCAGAGCAGCCACCGACAGAGGGCACCACTGCTCTGGGAGTGCCTGGTTCCTTCTGGAGGGGTCTGATGTTACAGAAGCCTGAGCAGACGGGTGGGTGCTCTTCATCTGCAGTAGCCACTTCAGCTGGACAGGTGTCACCAGCACAGACAGCTTCATCAGGAAGTGTTGCCTTCCTGCTGCTGTCTAGTGCTTCACATGGCTGAGGCATTTGCTCCAAAGGACAAGATCCCTGTAAAAGTCATTGGAGGACACTCATAGCTCATTCTCAGACAGAGATTAGAGATCGAACTAGGCGCGTTTACTGTTGAGCAAGGATGGTGCTTTTTCTAGAAGCATTTCAGGATGTGTGTGTGTCTCTCCGCATGTCACAGTTCAAGTGAGCTCCCAATATAAAGACACACTAGGAACACAAAGACTGAGTGAGAGTATGAAGCCTCAGTCAAGTACAGGAAGACCTGGAGGATGTCAGCTGCTCTGGAGGAGCTTCACCTGACCCGTTCGCTCGGCTGCCTGTGTGAGCAGGAGGGGTCTGCTTAGATTCGGCTTGGGGTACAGCTCCACCCCTCCCCGCCGTGTGATGACTGACTGTTCTCTCGCCTTTCTGTATCTCGGCTTCCTCACATAAGCAGGGGTCGCCGCGTGTGTATGGAGAGAACGCCCCTGTCCTCCCCGCAGCAGTATGCCGTGAGCATCAGCTATGATTAAAGTTTGCAGATGTAAAGTTTCACTTCACAAATTCTAAGATTTAGTTCCTGTTTAGATTTTTGCCAGAGATAATGAGTCACACAGCAGTCAGTGACCTCAAGGTATTTTGTAGCAAGTGCAGTGATTCATTTCCTATAGCTATTTATTACAAGAAACAACACAGTCTCCAGCAGCAAAAGTTGAGACAACTCAGCCACAGACAGCGGTGGAAGGCACTAAGGTCGTGTCCTGAACCAGGACCTGGAGAGGTGTCTGGGGGCACAGAGACCCAGGGCCTCACTCTGGAAAGGGCCCGGGAGGCCAGTGTTTGGTGTTCCTGGCTGTGTGGCTTGTCTCATCCCCCTGGGGTGAGCCACGGGTAGTAAGAGTGTGGGGACAGAAGGGTTTGAGTGCCGGCCCAGCTCTCCACTCACCTGTAGCTGGGTGTGTGACTCTGTCTCTGTGTACCTCTGTTTTTCCCTCCATTAAGCAAGTTGTCCGCCTCTATCCAAGCATGGTTGCCAAGGTTCAGTGAAAGAGCAAACCTGCTACGTTACAGGGCACCTTGACCTTTCTGCTACCCTCAGCTGTATTCATACAACCCAGGGATAAGTGTTCCCGTTTATTGGCCAGCTATGAGCTAAGTAGCATTTGGTGCTAACATTGCATTCGTCCTCAGCACACAGAATGTCCCGAATAAATGGCAAGATTTATTACGATGCTATGAATATGGCTTAATATAGCATAGTCACGTCTCAGTTTATTGTTAGTACAGATTCATTAACTTTTCACCATTCACTCTTTTCATCGTTTCGCTCACCTCGAATGAGTCATGCAGTGTTCTAGGGAATAAGAGGGTAGAGAAAACAAAATAGGGAGATGGAGAGGGGTCCCCCGGGAAGTGTTGCACTGTGGGTTGGGATAACATGAAGGACACAGAAGTACATTTTTTCCTTTCACATTTTTTTCAAGTGCTGAGTTGGGATTCTGAAGCCGTAACGTGGACAGTTGTGGTGTAGAGAGAGATGTTTTGAGTGACAGGGCCTTGACAGGAAGATATGTAAAAGCTCAGGGGAAGCCACAGTAAAGAGAAATCAGAGTCTTTTCAAAGACAGGGCAAGGCTGAGTCAGGCTGCATGAGGTGGGGTTTGCACCCTGACAAGCATCATCCCATCCCATAATACGTTGGTAGAGAGTTTATCTTTCCAGTGAAGGAAGGTTATGCACTCAGAGAGCAGGCCGAGAGATAACAGGCAAGACCAGAGAAAAGCACTCTCCATCCAGAGGCGGCAGTGCCAGGGTCACCCAGGGGTGCCCAGCATCCTTCCCGGGAGGCCGACGGTGTGGGTGCCGCCGAGACTGCCTCCACTCGTGCGCCACTGCGCCTGTCCTGGTACTGATCTTGTTTCCTTAACAAGAACCATTTTAATTGCATTTGCATGCTTGATATCTTTTTTCTTTCATGATTGCCAATTGCTTGAAGATGGTGCCCTGGGCCCTGTTCCACAGTGAGCTCTGGTGTCCCCTGCGTACCAGCACCTGTTATTTCTGCTCAGCAGAGGACTCAGCGCCCACGTGGCATGCCCAGCGCCCTAATCCATGCACGCATTCCACATCATGGGGTTGTTCACTCCTGATTTTCCCCCCTGATTTTTACAATGAAAATATTGTTATACTTATTTATAGTCTTACACATACTTTAAATGAAATTATTTAAAATTAATTAAATAATGAAATTCATATTAATTGACAGATTAAAGGTTAATTCCACTACCTAACATAATTTCATCCCTTTTTCAATTTTGTACTCTGATCTTTTCAACCAGTAGCTTTTTCCTAGATGGTGGGCACCTTTTCTTTTTAATGGTCTCTCATTATTCCACATGATTGATAAACCACCAAGGACATCACCATTTTTGGCCATGACTTTTCACTTAGGTCGTCTAGTTTTGCTACAGTTAGTACAACTTGGATTTGGGTCAGTTTTTTTTCCCCTCTGAATTATTTTCACAAGACTGTTAGCCACAGCGAGAGCAATGGCTGAAACATTTCACCCACGTTGTACAGAGCTCTATACCGTTCCCAGAGGAAGTGTTACGGTTTATATTGGAAGTATCCTCCAGACTGCATGTTCTAAAGACGTGGTTACCAGTGGATAGATTTTTTCAAAAGTGACTGGGTCGTGAAGACTAACTTTTATGGAGTGGAAAAATCCCCCGAGGAGACTGTAATTTGACAGGGAGGTAACAGAAGCAGGAGGTGAGTGTCTGGCTGCAGGGAGTGGGTCCTGGGATGTGACCTCAGGGAATAACCTCTGCTTGCTGGTCCTGCTCTCCCTGGCTCTTCTCTCTCTGCTTACCCGCTGCTGTGAGGTCAGCTGCTTTCCTGCTCCACACCATTCCGCCGTGATGTTTTTGCATCACGGAAGCCAAGGCAATGGAGCCAGCTGACCGTAGCTCGAAACTCTGGAAACATTGAGCCAAAAAGGCCCTTTCTACCTTTAAGTTGTCTCAGGTGTTGTGTCACAGTGCTGGAAAGTTGGCTAACAGGGTGGGCACCCACCTCTCATCCACACACTTCCGTTGGGTCTGCGAGCTTGTTGACCACAGCCGTGGTTGACCTTCAGGCAGGTTTTGCTGTGTCCATGTGGGGAAGGGTTTCTTCTTTGATTTTGGTGACATTAAAAAGTGGACACTTACAAGTTTAGGCCTTGAGGTGCTTCCCTGCATCGTGGGGCTCAGTCCCTCGGTGAGTGACAGAGAGAGAGAGGAGGAGCCACACCTGTTCTGCCCCACCAGGAGCACAGGACCTCACTCCCGCACCCCCACGTGTACCCCAGGGCTGGAAGCAGACGGCCCTTCCCTGGGAAGAGTCCCTGCTAGACCCCAGACGAGCAGAAATAACGCTCTGGCCGTGTTTACAGAAGGCTGTCTGCCTCTGTCAGATATCTTCCCTAAGGACTTTCATAAGCATTTTAAAAAACTATTACACTTGTTTAAACTTCCCATGAAATCTCCATGAGAAGATGATCTTTCTGAGGTGCAGTTTTCCAGTAACGTATGTATTTCGTGCATCCTGGTTACTGAACAAAGTTGTAAGTCCGGTGAGTTGCTGCCGTTACTGATGTGAAATTTTGTTCACCTCACAAGAAATTTTATTTACATCAAAAGTAAGGGAAGCTGGGGCCACTCTGCCTTTACTATGGTTCTTCCTTCATCCTTCCTTCCGCATCGCCAGTGCCCTGGAAATCGATGTTTCCCAGCGTCTTCCTGGGAATACTTGATGTTGGCCTTGATTTATCACTAATTACAATTCTGATGCTGCTGCAGGCCTTTTATTCCCATCTAGCTGAGCCACAAAATGAATTTCTTCAGCGTGCTTCTCTGGGAACGGGAGGTACATTACAGACGCTAACTCAGAGCCGGGCGTGGTGGCGCACACCAGCAGCCCAGCACTCCGGGACGCTGAAGCTCTGCTTGGGCAGCTTAGCAATTCAGTGAGACCCTGTCTCAAAAGCCTGGTGTCTTAGTTACTTTTCTCTTGTTGCCGAGACAAAAAACTCGACACCCAAAGTTAAAGGACAAGAGGTTTATTTAGGTCATAGTTTGTAGAGGTTTCAATCCATAATCTGCTGGCCCCACATCAGGATGGCGTGGCAGCCATTCATGGCAGTGGAAGACAGCAACAGCATAAAGGAAGGGACAAGGCTCTTCACCCACCCTGGGCCGAGTGTAGCTCTCACACCCTTATACCCAGTATTGGACCGTGAATCAGTCACAAGCTCTAGATTCAGCTGCCTTGGAAAAGCCAGTGGACCAGAGGCATAATTGGCTGTGGATCTCAGCTTGTCCCCAGGACCCAGGGGGGCAGAATGCATTTCATCTGTTTCACAGATGAAATTAAACAGCTGAACATGGTGACATTTATCACTGGTCTCTGTGTTTAGTGAATATTAATGATACTTCAGATCATTAAAAGCCAAAATGTGCCTTTGAATATTTACACTGCAAGCAGGGTCCAGAGTCAGGAGGAACCTGTTTAGCTGCAGTTGGTTGAGCTAAGGGACCCTCAGGCTGGGCGGATGACGAGCGCGGGCCTGGCACCTGGAGCCCCGAGAGGCCTGTGGACCCCGGGCCACCCGGCAGAGAGCTTCGAACAGTGTGGCTCCTCAGAGTTGGCCCAGACCGCGAGCCGAGGAGCTCGGCGTTACTGACCACTGGGAATGCAATCCCAGGGCCCCGTTAGAGCCTGCGTGTTGTCACAAAGGGACTTCAGCCCTGTCGGCCCTGAACCGTCAGGCCGAGTGTTATGGTGTGTTAGGTCATCCTTCCGGGTGTGGACACGTGCTGCACCCCGTGCTCTGACTAGAGAGGACTCTTCCTGGAGCCCAGACCTTCAGTACTTCCTCCGTGCTGCCCACGTGGCGTCCACGTCCCTTGGGCTGGTGTCCAAGGTCTTCAGCAGTCACCCATGTTTGTCTGTGTCCTGCAGCTGTGGCACACTTGATGGCCTGCTTTGCACAGCTGCAGCACTCACCCGTGAGGACGGCTCTGGTGCCACTGCGAGTCTCCACGCATGTCCCCTTCTCGGTAGTGAGACCTATGCCAAAGACGGGGCACGTTAGGGCACCTGAGATGTGCCCAGCTGCCTCAGGAACCCCTGACCTGAGGGTCAGGCAGCTGTCTGCCTCGCGTGACTCAGAGGCCCTGAGCATTGTCATGTCAGGGCCCCCCACGGCGTGGCGCAGGGCCGAGGGGGTCCAGGAAGAGAGACAGGCCGCCTGTCAGCTGGGGTGCTAGCGTCACACTGTCCCTCCTTGCTGGAGGGGCCCAGGAGGCAGAGCTAGAGGCGCACAGAAAGTGAGTACCGTCACCTCTCTCACACTCTAACGTGCTTGTGTTTTTCATTTCGTCGCCTTCGGTAGTCTGCTCTAGTCATTGCTGAATCCCAGCATGGGAAGCAGGCCTAGCCCGGGGGAGGAGTATTGGCCCAGTGATCACGAGCCTGGCAGGCACCACCTGCCCCTGCTGCCTACCCTGCTGTCCCACGCAGACTGCCCCGCACGGCACCTCCCCGCCCCGAGCTCTCTCCCTGGGACATTCTAGGTCTGGGGTGCTGTTGAGCATAAGATGTGCGGAAGTACATGCAGTGTGCAGCAGTGTGTGTGCATGTGTGTATACGTGTGCTGTGTGCATGCTGTGTGGCTTTGTGCGTGCCCATGTGTGTAAATGCTGTTTCGACTGAAATCTGTCTCTGAAACTTGGACATTTGCTTTTGTTCTTTGAAGGCAGTAAATGCCAAAGCTACTTTCATTTCAATATTTTCATTAAAAAGTTTGCCCATAAGTGGAGTTATAGTTGTGGTTCCAATGGAAGCCACTACAGTGTACAGAAGTTGTCTAGCAGCTCAGCCCCAGAGACTGCAGCCAACCCAGGGGAAGACCACACAGACCGGTCCTGGGCCCAGGAGCCGGGTCCCTCGGAGGCCTCCGACGCCTGGCCAGGTGCCTGCTGTGGCCCCCTGACCAGCCCACCACAGGGGCAGGTGGGGACCCAGGTAGGGGGCAGTAGTCACTGTGGACGTGGTGCTGTCCCACCGGGCTCCCGCCCCAGAGACGTGTGGGAGGGCGCCATCGCCCCTGCCCGATGGGAGTGCACTAACCTGTCGCGGCTGAGCAGTGCTAGTTGGCTTCTGCGAAACTCCCCATCCAGCAGCAAGCTGAAAGCTCCCCGTGTTCAGTTGCTAAATGAAGAGTTGTGCACAGCGTATCCAGGATGAACCACACCCACGCCCCAGGCCCTTCCCACCTGTCTCCACAGGTACAAGCAGGAAGCTGGAGAACCCCTGGGGCCAGCCTGGAAAACAGTGAGAGGGGATGGGGTTGGGGGTGCTGGGGATGTCCACGGGCCCAGCGCCGCAATCCTGGGCTGGTAGGCACTTCCCAGAAGGAGCTTCGAGTGCCCAAACAAGCAGGCCAAGACAGTGGCCATGGCTAAGGGGGCCTCTCAAGGGAAGAGAAAGGCGCTGGTGAGCAGCGCCGCAGAGCACGCTGGGGCTGCATAGCCAGAGATCAGTCTGGCGGTCAGCAGCTGCATGGGCCTAAAGGTAGGCTCCGTAGCTGTCTGCTCTTGACAGCCTGGCCTTCAGAAATACTGCAGGCCGCCACTGAGAGTCACTTAGGGTCAGCGGAGCCACAATAGGCCAGCTAAAATGGTCTCTGGAACAAAGGGAGAATACAAATGGCACAGCGGCACAAATAGCAGATGTGATGGGCTTTGGCCAGTAGGAGAGCAGTGTGTCCCAGCCTGAGGCCCAAGGACATGCAGGGTCTTTCCTGCTTATGGGGCTCATCTGGGGACCTCTTCTCTTACCCAGCATGATGCCCTTGATTCTTTAACCCCACCGTGCAGAGTCCCGGTGTACAGCATTTCCCTTTGGTCTCCACCAGTGAGAGTCAGGATTCTGATCTCCACCTCCCGCCCTCCTGAATTGGTCACTGGGACTGGGGAACTCCAGAGCGGGGTGGGCCATCCCTGTTCCTCAGGACCAGGAGCTAGTCCGGGGCGGGGGGCGGCACGTGAGAGGACGCCCTCTCAGAGGGCGCTTGCCAGTGAGGCGGAAAAGACTTTTACCAGCTGATGCCGCCACCTTCCCCGTCAGGCCCCAGGAGTAGCCCTTTCCCCATTTACCCCGATGGGAGATTAGACGTCTCTGCTTCCTCGAATGAAGCCTTCGGTGGGCTTCCCTTCTGCCAAGAGTGCATCAGCATTCTGTCAGTTACAGAAATGTGTCAGTGAAAAGGAAATGAACGCCCTGTCCTACTCGGACTTAGCAACACTGCGGGCCAAATGCTTCCCACACACCAACCCCTCAGCCCAGAGCCCGTCATGCCCTGCGTTGAGATTAATTCTCACTTTTCTTTTCTCCTTGGGAGATGTTTGATGTATCAGGAAAGTTGTTTTTAGTTGTTATTCCTAACTATCTGCTCACATGTGCAAGAGCCCTGGAGACCCTCCACTCAGTGACTAAGGAGTAAAGTGTGTGTCCGGCCCTCCACAAGGTACCCTGCCTCACATCCCACCTAGCGCTGTGGCCTCTGGACCCCACACCCCATCCTTGGAGAGCAAAGTCCAGAGACCTGGAGTGCTCAAGGTCCATCTGGCAGGTGACCTCCCATTGACTCTTAAAATTCTTTGGGCCATGACAGTGATGGCATATGGAATTTCACAGTAGACCATAGACAGTTTTGGAAGACATCGTTTGTTTTTTGTTGTCGTTGCAGTACTGGAGGCTGAACCTGGGACCTTCACACTGAACTACATCCTCAGCCCTTTTTTGTTTTTTATTTTTGAGACAAGGTCTCACTAATTTACCAGACTGGGCTCAAATTTGTGATCCTCATGACTCAGCCTCCAGGATGCTGGGATTATAGGCATGCACCGTCATGCCAAACTTTACAGGACTTAATTTTATGTTTATACAGGATAGGCAAGTTACAGATTTTCATATCATTTACCAACAAGTGAAGTCTGAATAGCTTGTTGTACCTTAGGCACATTAAATTTGGAATATAATGCTGTGTGGATCCCTTGTGTACTGGTCACTTTTAGTTAAAGTTAAGATATAATCATTTCTAAATTAAATAAAATTTACATAAGGAAGCACTCCAACTTCTTTTCTTCCTCTTTACCAGCAAAAACGCTCCCTAGCTGCATGAATTCTATTTATTTTCTTTTGTTTTATTTAAAGTTTAGCCCAGCTAAAACTTTTATGCAAATTGCTCTATGTTTTTTTTTTTTTTTCTGGAATCTGCATTAACAGCCAAAGATGTTATGGGCAGACATAAGCAGTCCCCGTCCCTGGGACCTGACACTGGAACAGTTCGTCATAGGTGGGGAAACAAGGGTGGCAGGGATCTCCCTGGAGGGTGCTGACATTGCTGCATGGTATTAACACATCGCTTACTTCTAAAATGCTTTTTTGTGTTCTAAGGAAATCTTGTTAGTGAAAATTTTGCCCATCTTTGTGAAAGTAAATGCAGCTCCTGTCCCAGTGAAATGGGACACCCACAGTTTGATATATACTTGCACACTTGTTCACACTCACAAACTCACACTGATGCATTCATTCCCAAGCTTGGCGTGCGTCACACACACAGTGGCACCTTGGCCTGCTGTTGTGCACCACCTGAGACCTGGCACTTGCGTGGTGGGGCCGCCACCTCTGCTGAGGGCCACGTAGACCTTGGGCTTGGTCATTGGTCGGGAAGTTCAGCCACAGCTATGGCCAGCAGGGAGAAGTCTCAGGTGGTCCCTGTGTAACTAAGGGTGGAGCCCTTTGCTGATTTTAGGAAGACTAAGATATCTTTTGAGACTTTACTTGGTGTGGCAGAATACTGGATTATTTTAATGGCTGGGAAGAATATCTCCACAGCATGACCATGGAGATTACCTTATTTCTCCTCCTGAGCAGCAGGTTCTGGTGCTGGTTTTTCTAGGACAGAGTGGTCTATCTGCCTGCTTGTTTCAGGGAATGCTGTCAAATCCTCAAGGTTGTTGTCACTCACTTTAGTTAAAATCAAAGGAGCAAACACCAGAGTGCACAGGAAGGAGAAAAGCATGGGGCCTGGGGCGCGGTCTCCTGGCCCAGATGGGCCGGGCAGGGGCCGGAAGTGTGGTGCCCACGGAGGGACTCGCGGGTTCACGGTGAGCATGTTGACCTTGGCTTCAGGCACATGGAGGAAAACCGTGTGAATGACCTCAGAGGCATTTCGCATGCTTGTGGTCCCCACACCCTGTGAATGTCCTTTTAAAGCTTAGACGGCTGAGATGATCGGTGTGCTTGACTCATAAACAGAATGCTGTTTGAATAGTTAATAAACTGGCACAAATTCTTCAAAAGCTAGGCTGCCTACGCTGTGCAGAAGCAACACTTCTTCAGTAGTCAGCGCTATGTGAGCACGAAACCAAGCTGGAGCTACTTCTGGCTTCACCTGGCTGAAGGAGAGTTCTGTGACTTTCTGTTTACGATGCAAAGTCTTTCAGAAAGTTCTCCTCAAAGATGACTTAGTGTAGTCATAGCTTTCAAATCTCGTTTTTGCAACTGCTTCTCTCTTCAGCAAGATACTGAAGTCAGGACAGCAGTTTCCTTTGTGGACTGTCTCAGCGAATCAGTCATCGTGAGTTTGGGGGTGTTTCCGTATTACAGTCATGGTGGTCTTGAAGTCAAGAGATGTACAGGAATGTGGGAATTGTATTGCTCAGTGAAAGCCTGTAATTTTTGTGGCTCCTCTGGCTGGTTTTCTAAGAACATCAGCAATAACAAGCTCTATACTTAGTCCAAGATTAAACAGTACTTGTATCTATAACTTCTGAAGTATACTTTGAGGACTTTAAAATGGTCACTAGTTGCCCAATGATGAATACCTGAGTAAATCTACGTGTGACCAAAAATAATAGTTCATAAAAAGCAAGGTTTATAATAGCACCTTTCCCTTTCCCAGTAACGAATCTGAGCATACCATCTAAAAAGGAGCAGATATTCTCTTCACTGACCAGGTGCATCTTCTGCTCCATTTGAAGCACCTCTGATGACTTACTCCAAACTTGCAGGAATGCGAAAAGAAACTAGTCGTCTCTGTATCAGGGTGGGAAAGAGACCCAACTGTGGCACGTGCCTCATGCACAGACCTTGTCTTCACTATACATTGAACAAAGGTTTCTTTTCATTTTGGAACAGAATGTACTCATTCTGCGAATCCTTACAGAGCCAGCGTGTCTTTGCATCGGGCATTGTTCAGTAAAGCAGAGATGTCCTTTCACCTGGCTTCAGAGCTTGTGTCTACCCTTAGTGATTTTATGTTCAGTGTTTTCTCTTTTGACTTATTAGGGCCTCCAGTTTTACAGCTATAAAATGGCAATTATAGTCCCTACAATGCAGGAATTTGGGGTGATGAAATAAGATACAGAAAAGGTCTGATTATGGTAATGATAAGACTTCACCTTTTTTTTTTTTTTTTTTTTTTTGCTGCACCAGGGATCAAACTCACAACCTCACACCTGCCAGACAGGCACTTAAGCCACTGAGCTAAACTCCCAGCCCTAGTTTTTTGAGACAGGGTCTCACTGTGTAGCTCAGGCCAGCCTTGGGCTCATGTTGTAGCCCAAGCCGGCCTGGAACTCACAATGCTCCACCTACCTCAGCCTCCTGAGTGCTGGGATTAAAGGTGTGTGCCACCATGCCCAGCAATTTGCTGGTATTTAGAACTACATATTAAATATATCTGTGGTTCTTCCAGTTCTGTTAACATATGATTGAGCATACCTCTCCTATGTTGATTTATTTTCTGTTTTGTTGAAAAATTGTATTGAAACAACAAAAGGGAAAAATGGAAACTTCCTCAGTCACTTTTATTTTAACAGCTTTATTGAGATACAATTCGTATACTAGTTGGCCTATTTTATGTGTACCAATTAGTGGGCTTTAGTGTATCCGCAGAGTTGTGTGATCATCGTAGTGTATCTTGGAGCATTTTCATCGCCCCACAAAGAACACCTGCACCCACTGCATCCACCCTTCTCCCCCACACACACCTGCGGCCCTGGCAGCTGTGGACTCGCTCTCTGCGTCTGCGGGCTTGCCGCCTGGATAGTCATGGAAACAGCTGGTATGATCTTCTGTGACTGGCTTCTTTCGCTTTACATGATTATTTCAGGATTTATCTGTGCTGTCACATGTGTCGGTACTTTGGGATGGACAGTGCTGTGTGGGCATTCCAGTTCGTCCACCTGGCCATTGGGTCATGGACATTAGAGGGGTTTCCACTCAGACTGCTGCGAGCCTTGCGTTCAGGGGTTCTTATGGGTACAGGGCTTTGATTCCCAGCAGTGGTCACTTCTGTGTTATCTGTTATGTTCCGCTCCATGGGGCAAGCATCGTTGTGTGAGCTGCCATTTGTGTTCGGGCATTCGTTAA
This sequence comes from Dasyprocta punctata, assembly GCA_004363535.1. Classification (NCBI taxonomy): domain Eukaryota; kingdom Metazoa; phylum Chordata; class Mammalia; order Rodentia; family Dasyproctidae; genus Dasyprocta; species Dasyprocta punctata. The sequence goes on from RJWM01002890.1 coordinate 66,303, forward strand.
GCACCACTTCCCCCACTCCTCTGACCGCCAGTTGGCTGATCTGTCCTGTGAGGCTTGCAGGTACTGAGGAGTGGGGACCTGTGACCTGTCCTGGCTGGGGATTGTGCTTTCCTGCCTCCCAAAGGCCACAGTCAGGGGATGTCAGCGAGGGCTAAGCGTCCACTCTTCCTGGATTGAAACAAAACTTCATCCTTCTCATCTTCCAGAAGCCGCCTCTCTGTCCCGGAAGGCGGAGCGGGCCTTGGTAGAAAGAGGCCCTAGATGGGTTTAAAGTTCCAGAGCTCTGGGGCCTGCCACTGCCTGCCCTGCACCATGGAAAGGGTCCGCCCCGCCCAGACCGGAGGCGTGGGCCGGATGCCGGTGTGCAGGAGGGCGGCCTGGTGGAGGCGGGCAGTTTAGTGGAATCCACCCCCGTCTCCAGCGTGGCGGGGGGCCCGCCCCAGAGCATCCTCCTGGGCCTTCTACAAGTGGCTTCCTGCTGCAAAGGCCGCTCTGTCAAAGTCCTCAGGAACGAGGCTGTCTGCAGGACAGGGAGTGGGTACACAAAGCGGGGAAGACGGGGCCAGAACCTAACGCGCTTTAACAAGTTGGGTATTTCTTACACTGAGTCAGCTTCTGTCTCCAAAAAGGTTTCCGAATAGCTTCAGTGGTGACCTCCCGGAGCCCACCGCTGTGACAGCCCACAGACGTCAGGTCCCTAGGGCAGTGGTGGGGAACCCGGGGCACATGTGTTATTTGTTTTTAAGACAAAAGGTGTTAATATGTGAGTTGATTTCTCTAAACTAAAACCTCAGTGTTGAGGTTCAATTGCAGGGTTGGCGCTTTGTGATAAATAAGTGGGTTTTGAGTTGCAGTTTGGGCGCTTGTTGCTAAAAGGTTCGCCACCGTGGCTGCGTAGGTTTTATCATTCACTCAGTAAAACTGTGTGATAGGGACACGCAGAAATTAGTATCTGTGGCAAACTGGGAATAGGGCCCAGCCGTTGGAACAGGTGGATTACTTAGTGTGTTGTGGCTTCGGTTAGTAGTTTGCCTTCATGTGATGCCCCCTCCTGGAGCCACGAGTACCACAGACGTCAGACCCCCAACACAGTGCCCTTGGGCCTCAGGCAGCCTCGCAGCCAGCGCCGCCCGCCGTGCTCCCACAGCCCCTCCACAGCCAGGCTCTCCGAGGCCCAGCAGCGTGGAGCCTTCCTCCTGAGCTGCCTGTGCACGGAGTTAAGCAGCCTCATGGTGACTTGGCACTCTTTCTGGTGCAAACAAAAAGACAAAATTCGTGATCATGACTGGGCAGCTCCGGACCTGACTTTGGGAGAGGATGCAAGAGACTGACCAGTGCGGGTTCCAGGACTGTCCCTTTACTTCAGCTGGCCACGCCTTCCTGGCTAGCAGTCAAAGCCTGAGGGCTTCCTGAGGTCCTGGGGGCCTGCGGAAGTTGGGGTGGTGGTGCAGACGGCTGTGTGAGGAAGCGTGTGGAGGGGAACGTCATGTGGGCAGGCAGCCGTCTCCTGGCCGCACTCGCCCTCCCGCAGCCAGTCAGTTAACTAACCAGGAGTTTCCTTAGTGGGGGGAGAGCCCTGGGGGAGCCTTCGTCCTTCTGCTGATGCCTTGTTCCCAGTGTTCTCCAGGTGTGTCTGGTCGTGCCGGCAGTGGACCCGCACACTACACTCACCTCCACATGCACACCTTCACCCCAGAGAGCCCGCGCACAGCCCCCTCACCACTGCTCTGACGGCAGCAGTCACCCATAAGGAAGCTGCGGCCCCCTCTCAGGACCGTTGTGCTGCTGCGCCTGTGAGTTCCACTAACTGGGATTGAAGCGCTTCGGGTCTGACTGTTGGCTCGCACAGATGATCACAGGTGCCTGGTGTGCAGTGTTAGCTGAGTATCACATGGGGTGCAGGGCTGGACAGGGCGCCTGTACCCAGATCTGAGGCCAAGTGGGGAGGCCAGGGTGACTGCCAAGGAGTCAGAGCGCAGCGGAGGCCCTGACCTCCGCACATGGGTCGCTGCAGTTTCATCAGGAGAGTCCAGAGGGGGCGCGGGGAGTGGGGCCTTCGAGCTGAACACAGATGCCCACAGAGAGGTAGCAGGTGTAGTTCACAGGCCCTGTCCCCAGCCGCTGGGTCACACGAGGCTGAGGAAAGGGGGGGAGGCCATGCTGGCGAGGATGTCAGGGCGGCTCCGGAGCTGGGGTCAGCTGTAAGAGGGATGCGGATGCCATTTGAGAAGTTTGGTCTGTGACTCATCCGTGTGAGCAAGCTCGGAAGGGCCTGGCAGGCCCTGACCCCACGTCCATCCTCGAAGGACCCCAGAGCGGGTCCTGGAGGAGGCTGAGAGAGCCGGACAGAGGCTGCACAGGAGCCAGGCAGGGCCGCAGGCGTGGGCGGGACGGGCAGCTGCAGGGCCGAGCTCAGGGTCGGCGCAGGCCCGTGCCCTTAGTCACCAGAGCCACCATCCTGGGACCTGTGCTGGCCAGGGACCCAAGCTAACCACACCTTTTTATTGCCAGGATAACCAGAACCCTTTGGAAATAACCAAAATGCATAGGAATTTACTTCAGGTTGTGTGTGTGATAATGATAGAAAGTATTGGTGAAATTTCAAGGAAATCAGGTTTACCTCGCTATTGAGCAGGTGTATGAATTTATTTTCATGACACAAATGTCAACTTCTGCTTGTGTTCATTTCCTTACAAAAATTATTAATTTAAGGCTCATTCAACAAGAGATACAAGTGGACTATTGCAAGTATTCAATATGATTAAATCAGAAATAGACTTTAAAAAGATCAAGAGATGGGCTATTTTCCATTCATTCATTCTGATTCCATTTATTGGTAGACATAAATGGTGTCTGATTGTTTGATGATGAGAAATTCTCTCAAAATGTTTAACAAAGGAGACTTCATCTTGACTAAAAAGAACACTTACCTAGAACCAATTAAAACAGCAGGGAACACGATCGGGGCTCACGGGAGCCCACTTTTATAAAGATGTCCGCGCGTGACATCTTCCTTCCCAGTGTCCAGTGCTGGTCTCACCTTCTCTTAACCAGGGAAATCTTGCTTTATTAGGTGAGTGTTTTTAGGGCTGCAAATGTCTTTTCCTCCACTTGAAGACTTTTCAAGTTATTTTTATCCTTTAAAACTAGCAGGAGCTCACCCCAGCTGGTACCAGGCCCGGCAGCCCAGCGCAGGCGCTTCCTGACCTGCCTGGTTCTGAAAGCAGACATTGTGCAGGGACCCACCCACGCTGTGTCAGACACTTGACACCATTGTCCCCACGACATACAGCTCTGCAACTGTCCCTGCGGAGGACCTAAGAATCGCTCTCCTTTACTGAGACACCCAGTCGTAAATGTACCCGTTTTTTATTTTTACACTCTAAGCCTGTCCTACAGAGGCCGCATGTACAAGACAGACTTTCTGACTTGCAAGGAATAGAACTGTTTTTAGAAGTATGGTAGTTAAGCTTGGTGCTATGTTTTAGCTAAGAGAAGGGCAGCCAATCACAGCAGTCTCGCCCCCTGATGCTAAGGCAGGGGAGCCCTGTGCCAAGCACCAAAGCCTTTGGGGAGACTGAGGATATGGTTTCTAGAGTATGTGCCTTTGGCTGAAAGGGAAAGAAAGCACCCCAACCTCCCACATCCTTTTGTAACGTGAGCATATATTCAGGGAGCAAAAAATTCATGGCAGGTCACAGAAAATGACGGCCAACTCTATTCCATTATGAACCCATGGTCTCTGCCTCCCTCCCTCATTTGAAAGCTCTGGGTTTGACTTGTTTATTGTAACACTGCAGTTACTAGAAATTCCACATCCCCTGTCACAAACAGAAATGTAGGGCCTGCGGTGCTAATCTTCTTCGGTTTTCCGCAGATCTTTCAATGATCATTCTTCCTAAATAATCTTGTTTTTGATTATTTAATACACAAACTGTAGACCCGGAAGTGAAGAAAACAGAAAGCGTAAGATCTTAAAATTCAGTTCTTTGAGAAGACACTGTGACCCTCGATGCAGACGCAGTGACCGTGATTTTACAGTTTGTGTGTGGCATTGTGCGAATAAATACCTCTGAGAGCAGAGCGACTCGCCCACTCCAGGGATTTGCTAGCAGTGAGACAAACCCAGGGGAGGGTCGGCGTTTGGTGACTGTAGAGGTGTCACCTGCTCGCTCCTGGCTCCTCTCTGTCCCCTGCCCCTCTCAGCAGCCTCTGTGCTGCCTCACACGACGCCTTCACACGCCTGCCTGGCTCCGGCTCGGAGAGGCTCCCTCCGCCTGGCGGCTCAGGTGGCTCCCCTGCTCTGCTCCCCCTGTGGAGTCACTCCCTTGCCATCCCCTTCTGAGTTCAGAGATTGTTTTCCCTCCCCAGGGCTGTTGCTGAGGTTCAGAAGTGACCCAGGGGTATGAATTAAACATAAAGTACCCCAGAGGGCAGGCCGACCTCATCATCACAATTCATCTTCCGGTCTTAAAATAGTCATCATTAAAATTTCATTCATAAAATAAAAATCAGATACATTTTTAAAACTGCTGTACATGGCAAGCACCAAAATTTGAACAGTGCAAATAATATCTTGGCAGCTTGCACTAAAAAATCCCAAAACTCTTGACTTCTGAGTTGTGTTGCAGTAACTCAGCTCTCTGTTCTACCTGAGCTGCACTGACTACTCCTGTCTTGAAGCTCTGCATTGCCTTGGAGCTCAGTGACTGCCACAGCTTTTCTGTAAAGGACCAACTAGTGAGTAATTTCAATTTTGCAGGTCGCATGGTCTCTCTCATACCCACTTGGCTCTGCCACTGGAGAGCAGAAGCTGCCAGAGACAATTTTCTTCAGCAAATGATGGTGACTGAGTTTCAAAAAAACTTTCTTTACAGATGCTGTAAATTTCATATCATATATTTTCCTGTCTCATGACATATTTTTCTTTTCATTTTCAATCATTTAAGAATCTTTTTAAGAAATTTTTTTTTAATTCTTGGTTTTCACGCTAAATAAAAACAGGAGATGGGCCAGATCTGGGACATGGGCATAGTTAGCAGATATCTCTCAGGTGATTCCAGAGTCCCTGCTAACATGTTGGTCTGCTCAGTATAAAACAGGAAAAAACTCTAGCTAGTCATAATGTCTTATGCTATAGAAATATTACATGAAAAGTGAGTAGCAGCATCCATCACATTAATCAGTTGATGAATACTTCCTTAGGTAAGCACTTGATAAACATACACATGTGCATGTATGTTTGCATGTGTCCATGCATCCATTAATACACGTCCCCACATATGCATCCATGCATAGCAACTGCTTGGTGCTATGACCTGAGCCAGGTCCTAGAAAAATAGGACAGAGTGGAACAGACAGACAGATCTGGATGCTTTGATTCCCAGAAGCCCTGGTATGCAGTGACAGGAAACAAAGTAAGACAAGCCTGACATGGTGGCACTGCCTGGAATCCCAACACTCTGTAAGGCTGAAGCAGGAGGACTACAAGCTTTCACCCAGCCTGGGCAGCTCAGTAACTTAGCAAGACCCTGTGTCAGAATTTAAAGGAAGGAGGAGGTCTGTAGTTCAGCGTGAAGTCCCTGGGTCCAATCCTCAGTGCTGCAAGAAACAAATCAGAACCCTGAAGGCACGACATCAGAAACAGGTTTGCGTTTCCGTTCTGGTGTGCCGTGGAGTAAGTTCCCGAGTCCCTGGTATATACCACTGGGTTGGAGCACACTCCTCGCGCAGCGTGCGACATGATCCAGGTGTGCCTAGGAGTCCTTTGTGATCCCAGCAGCCCGCTTCTCCGCAGAGCCGGCCTCTTCTGCTCTTCACTGTCACCGCAGACTTTGCCCGTCCTGTCCTTTGGCAGCACACTTGTTTTCTTCCAAGCTGAGCTAACGTTCTCAGTGTCATTGAATGAAGATTTCTGGCATAAACTTCTGGAATTTTATTCCAGTCAATCACATGCAGATTTGATTAGTGCCTAGACTCTAGTTCCTCAACATACTGATCCCTCTAACATGGCGGTGACCGGTGCTTAAGTTATGAAACCTGGAACTGACTGAAGTCACTGTTTACAGAAGTAGTTAACATTTAACTTGGGTGCAGTCTCCATGAGCTTTGAATATGGATTACCCTGTTGCTCCCTAGTGTGACTGAGTCTGTATGGAAATCACCTGCAAAGCAGCATGATCTTTTTCGTACCATGCGTTTTTCTGCGCGGCTGGTCAGCACGCCGTGGACTCAGCTTGGAGACCTGTCCCCTGCCTGTCCCCAGCATGCATGGGGCAGTTGTCACAGAGGCCAGGCATGTGCTTGCTCTTCACCTCTCCAAGACAGTGGAGAGAAGAGATGCCGTCCGGTGAGAAAGAATGCAGTTGTGGTCACTGGCTCATAGAGCAGAAGCCAGAGCTCTGGGGGGAGGGGCTCCGATCTGGATCCTGGCTGCCAGTTAGCTCCCGGGCCCCCAGGGAAGCTTCAGCTAGCAGAATGTCACAGACGTGCCCGGCTGTGAGCGCTCGGTGCCTCTGCCAGCCCCTGCATGGAAACCTGGACACCCACCTGAGGTCCCTAGAGATGGGAGTCAGCACTCCCGGCTCCGTCCTCTGATGGGTGACCCTCATGAGGAGTGGAGCTTTTCTGTTTGTCCTGACAGCCGACGTCACGTTTGTTCCACAGGCACGTGCTTTGACACGTGGTGGGAGCCTGGTCTCACCAATTCCCCTTCATCGGGTGGCTCTAGAGATGTTTCCTGACCTAAACAAGCATCAGAGTCTTGTTTCTTTCTTAAAGAACTCTTTAGCAGCGATGCTGCCATGCGTGCCTTGACCAGGACGTGCTTATTCTGAGCATCTTCTCACTCATGGCCGTCTGCTTGCTGTGAAGTGTTCTTTCTCAAAAACCTATGACAGACTGAGCTCCAGTTGCTTTATTGCGTATCAGTATCAGTGGAAGTTTCACAAAATAAAGACCCCACGCTGGATCTTCTTCCATCTTAGTTAGCTTTTGGGGTTAGTGTTTGGGTCTCTCTGCTGTCAGTATGTTTGCTGCTGGGCTCGTTTCCTGGACGGTTGGTCACTGTAAGTTGTCGTCAGTGCTGACCTGGGGGTATGAAGGTAACAGCGCCTCAGTCTTCTGTTGGCCCCTGGTCCTTCCCCCTTTCTCTGCAGCACGAGCGGCCCAGGGTGCTGGACTAGTGTCGCTGGCAGTGTCTGTTTTGTTGCTCTTAGGACAAGTCAACACACATGCCACTTTCCGGGGAGGGGAGCCGAGAGCCCCTTGCTGTCAGAAGCCAGAGGCTGTTTCTAGTGGAGACACGAGGCTCGTATCATTGACAGAAGCACATTTCGAACTGAGAAAAAGGAAAACAGCACGTAGTGGGAATGTGGTTGCTTCACTTATTCAGACATATTTATTTATGGATCACGTACTATGTGAACATTCCAATAATAGAGAAATGCAATGCTAAAGGACGCATGGTGGGGACGAATGGGCAGACACAGAATGCAGTATGTGAGCTCCAGGAATCTGGGTTCCAGTCACAGCGGATGCCCACAGGACTGACCACCAAATAAGGTGAAATGATTGGCGATGTGTAAAAAGGAACATCTGAGGACACTAAGAGAACAGGGGCAAAATTGGAACCCAGCAAGTGCCCCCTGGAGCCCATCCCCAGGGCGCTGGTAGGCCTGCGGGGAGTGTGAGTGTCATGGCAGATCCATGGGAAATGTATCCTGCGACTCTCCATACCAAAGCCTCCGCGAAGGCACGAAACACAGAAGCAGTCCCCTGCGACTTCACCACAGAGTGGTGTTGATTCCGAAGAGCAGTTTTACGCACTCGCAGTGCCCCAGGGTTTCAGGAAACGGGAGAAGCTGGTAGAGAGCTGAGGTAAGGGCGCCCAGGGGAGGCAGCAGAAGGATGTGGCCAGAGCTGGCATCCAGGAACTTGCGGTGGCATTGATGGGGCTGAAGGTGTGCTCATGGCCACACGAGGAGGGGCTTTAGAGGAAGGAGCGGAGGGAGTACTCGGGGCAGGCCAGCTGTTGGGTGTGCCAGTGCGGCAGAGGTCAGAGGAGACCTTGCAGAGTCCCTTGTCACGGCCGTTTTTTCTTGGCGTTGTTAGTGATGGGGCACACTGCAGAGGTTAGTTTCATAAATAAGGACCAGGGTCCCGAGGCACCAGGCGAGGTGTCCGTCTTCGCATCTGTGAATGGGGCTCAGTAACTATGGGACGAGGGCAGAGTCCTGGGCTTGCTGTGAGGCTTCTCCTGAGCGGGGCATCTGGAAGTGACAGATACTATCGTCTGGTGGTTCTGGGCTACAATCTGAAGATCCGGCCACGCCCCTTGCGAAAGCCCTGAGAATACTCCTGTTCTCTCAGTGCTTCGGGCAGTCTGTGTCTTCCCTTGGCTTGCAGACACACTGACGCCGCCACGGGTCCCTGGTGGTCTCCTCTCCAGATGTCTACATGCAGATTTTCTTTCAAGGACACCTGGCATTAGATTGGAGCCCTTCCTAATCCAAAACAAACGCATCTTAACTTTCTTGCATCTGCCCAGACCCTGTTTTTAAATAAGGCCACATTCACCAGCCTGGGTAGCAGGACTGGGGGGTGCAGCTTCCCTGTCCAGTCCTCTCCCTGAGACAAAGGTAGCCACAGCAGTGAATGTCAGATCCGTTTCCTTAAAGAAGCAGAGAGACTCGAGCCATTGGTGGCTGGGGCGGGAGGGCAACCTCCAGTTCAGGTGGACGCAGGGCAAGAGAAAGCTTATGGATTCGAGTTGTGCCTCCGGTTGTGACAACTGTGGCTGCAGAGGTGAGGCTGCCCACGTGGGTCTTGTGGACCCAGGGGACTGAAGGACGCCAGGGAGACCCTGGGGAGGACCACCAGGACTGTGGCTCTGCAGCCACAGCTTCCAGCGGCTCAGCCGTCTGAGGGGCTAGAGCAGAGCGACCTGGGCAGATGGAGGTCCTGGGGGGGTGACACGTGGGGGAGGGAAGAGGGGAGGACATCGGCGAGAAAGTGGTCCAGGGCTAGGGGACCCCACCCCAGCCATGGACAGGGCTGCTCAGGAGAGATGCCAAGCCTTGGACTGGAGCCCCACGGGGAGGCCTCAGACTGGGGGAGTGGGCACACAGGAGAGGAGAGGGGGGAAGCGATGGCTCCTCGTGCTGCTGCATGGGTAAGAGGCAGCAGGCCCACACCGGAAGATCAGGTGGGGGAGGAACGTCACAGAGCCACAGGCCTGGAGCGTGGCGACAGGGGCATCCAGGAGGGCTCAGGGATTGTTGGGGGCAGTGACTCGTTTCCTTTAGGGTGCTGGGACCAAGGACCAGCAGACTGGGCAGCTGGCTGAGAGCTGAGAGGCCTGGGCCTGAAAGAGGAGCCCCCGGGGATTAGGGAAGCACAGCTGGAAGGAAAACGTTTCCGTCCTGACTCAGCACAGCAGCTTCCCGGAGGGCACGCGTCCTCTGCGGAGGGAGATGCTGCCACCGTCCAGGACTCCGGGGCAGAAGGCGGGAGTGAGCCGCAGGCCAGGGCCGGGCAGAGACTGCAGAGACCTGAGCAGGGGAGGCGGGAGATGGTGTTACCCGAGAGCGTCAGAGGAAGCTACGCGAGCGTCGTGTAAGTCACAGAAGACAGACGTGAAGCCCTTGCCTGCTCTCAGTGATGCGGATCACGGGACACGGCCAGAGGACCTCGGCCCATTCGGAGTCACAGCATCAGTAGGTCCAAGAGAAGACAGCGACCCGAACACAGGGTTGGGGGCCAGGGAGGTGGACACCGTCCACCCCCTCTGTGGTCACTGAGGGCAGTGCCGCTCGGGGAAGGGTTTGCGTTGAAGTGGGAGATGTCACTAAAATCCTGAGTATAATGTTCATTCAGCTGATTGAAACTCCTTTTTGGTTATTTTTAATGTTTAACTTTTCGACAGAAAGGGAAATCGGGAAAGGCCAGGATCTCCTCTTGCAATTCCTTAATCATCTGACGCGTTGCAGGGTCTGTGTGTTAAAGTTGTCTCAGGGATCTGAAGAGGACGCCTGGCCCCTGGGTTGTTACATGAGAACCTCTTGGCACTGCGTGGACGGTGAGGGGTGGGGCAGGTGAGTGGACAGACAGGCAGACGGTGGCAGAAGCAAAAGAGTGTAGGATCCTGCTCCTGTGGTACAGGGTGTCTCCACACTGGCTTTATAAATGTCATAGTGGGAGCAAGAGCAACCAGAGTCCTTGTTGAGCATTTGCTTGCACTGGGGCTAAGAATATTTCATAACATAGCATTTAGGGAGCCCTCAGAGCAGTTCTGTGGGACAGCTCCAGCTGTCCCTTCTGCACATGAGGCAGGCAGACTCCAACAAGATTAAATCGTGCGCGTGCTCACATAGTGGGGAGTGGAGGTGTCTGACACCACACCTTTGACCCGCGAGTTTACATTTATCAGTTTACCTCCATCTGTGTTCAGTGAGTGCCAGCTTTATGAAATTGGCCAAGAGCTAGGAATGCTTTTCTAACGAATGTCCTCCGTGGAGAGGCACAGTCCATGGCAGTGCCGGTGACCCTGCTGTCCTGAGGAACCTCAGGGGCCCTCGGTGTGCTCGGGTCCACAGGAGCTGCGGTGAGCATCCCTGAGCTCGCACGTGGGCCTGGGCCCGTGGAAATGCTGGGCTCCACTGCTGTGGGGAGGCGGGGAGTAGCACTGGGTGGTGCTCTCACTGAGCTATACCCCAAGCCCTTTTGTGTTTTCACCCTGAGACAGGGTCTTGTTAAGCAGGTAAGTTGCCCAGGCTGGGGTCTGGACTCGCACTTGCAACCCTCCTGCTTCGGCCTCTCAGAACACTGGGATCTCGGGCAAGCACCACCACACCCATCGTGCTGAACTCCTTCCTAACCTCTTAACTCTGTCCCGGCCGAGTCAGGGGAGCTGGATGGGTGGCTTCGGCCACCACTGCCCGGAGAGGAAGCTCCTGCCGGCGGAGATACAGACGGATAGTGCTCGGATGAGCCTGGGCCTGGGGGAGGGCAGTCCCAGCGCTTGCCCAGACCCCCACACACAACTCTGACCCCTTCCCTGCCGTGGGAGGGTTCCAGGGTGAGCTATTTAGAGCAAATAAAAACTATATGTTCTGGGCAACAAAGGAGACTTTGGTGTGAGATGGGTGGGTTGATAAGATTCGTTTGTGGAAAGGTTTTAAAGAAATCTCAGCGGGTAGTCTGGCACGTGGCCACATGCCTCTCATAGATGCAGAATTTCTGCCACAGCAGATCGCCAGGCCACACCATGGGCCCCTTTGTTTCCTGTGCCCTCTCTGGTGACCCCAAGCACAGTGTGCCAACAGCAGAGTATCCCACAAACAAGGAGGGTCCTCTCAGCCCTGGCCCACACTCCCAGATTCCAGGGCTCCTCTGCAAGGCGCAGCTGCCTTCTAAGAGGGAGGGGCAGTTGGAGGCATGCAGGTACCCCAGCGTCCCGTCTGCAGGTGGAAGGGGACCCCCAGATCTCCTCCCCAGAGCAGTGCAGTTTGCCACTGACTTAGCTTGAGGTTGCTGTCCAAGGGGCTGGAGTCCTGCCTGTCTTTACAAGAGCTGAGCTTAGCAAAGCCCTGAATCCCAGCATCTTCTGAGGCCAGAGCCTGCAGGCCACACTGCAGCCGGTGCCCAGCTTGTTCACAGCAGTGAACAGGGAGGTGCTCGGCAGCAGCAGCTAGGAGCCCACCAGGTGCCCTCTGCCCTGTGGAGCCAGCACAGCTGCCCCAGCCTCCCCAGAGGTGGGCTGTGCCCGGAATCTGGTAGGGCCCAGCAAGCTGCTTTCTGCCAGGTTCATCGAGCAAAGTGGCTCCAGAGGCTCCTCACGAGAGGATGCAGCTCTGCGCGCCCGGGTGCAGGGCCTCCCTACGGGAAAGGGGCCCGGAGCGTCCGAGTGCCCAGGTGCAGGGCCTCTCTGCAGGAAAGGGGCCTGGCGCATCTCCCCAGACGGCGTGTGGCCTGCTTCCTACCATCCTTGGAAACAGACTCTGACTGTGCTGCAGGCCTAAGCTAGCCCCTCAGCCCCTTTTCTCTGCGGTTTCCTTCACGTTTTCTGCAAGTCTGTTTGTTGGGGAGCAGGAGGCTGCTGGGGGCCGCAGGCCCGGTGGTGTAGAGAGCGCGTGGGGCAAGTCGGCAGCGCGCCCACCGGCTCCCAGGTCACCGTCAGCACCCACGGTGCCTCCTCGGGCAGAATCCTTACAGCCGCAGCGTCTTCCTTCCACAGAAGCAAACCCAGGAATTGACGTTTAGGGGCCTGCTTGAGGAAGAGACAGTGTCGTTTCTTCTGTTCAGTGTTCTGAGTTCTCATGTAGTTTTTTTGGGCTACAGGAAACAGTATCACTGTTTTTTGGGGGTTTTTTAAAGTTATTTCTTTTGGTTATTATCTTTGAGATATAGTGACTAAAGGGCTAGGCAATTGTTATTCATTTCTCTGAAACCTTCTTGATATTTCCTGCGACTTCCCTGGCTATAAAGAAAGGTGCTGTGAGCCAGAAACTCTTCTGCCGTGAGCAGGCTCCACAGTGAACATTTGAACTTGGGTGTGCAGATTTTTGCTTTGTCACAACAACTGGTCCCCGTAAGAGAGGGCTTGAAGTAATGTAGATCAGAGAGTGGCTTTGATACCTTTGCCATCTTTAATATGCCATCTGATGAAAAATCCTGGGGAAAGTGGATCTCTTAAAAGCATGAGTTTACCCTAGGAGGCTGAGGCAGGAGGATTGCAAGTCCAGGCAAAGCCTGGGCAACTTAGACTCTGTCACAAAACTAAAAGGGGAAAGGGCTAGGGGTATAGCTCAGTGTGAAGACTATGGGTTCAACCACAAAACAAAAAACAACAAAAAAAAAAAACACCACAAAAATACCATGAGTTTAAAACACTAAATCAAACCCAGGTAACTAAAGATCTCACTGTTTCTGGATTCCACAGGAATGGTTCTGCTGGCCTATTCCATGCTACCACTTTCTGTTACCATTTAGGGACGGACCTAGACTTCGGGAAATGACGTGTGCTGGCATATGTGGAAATACAGATTTATTTTGGGTAATACTTCTAAAGTGGCTGTAAGCCAGATAACTAGATTTTGAATGCCTCTGAAGTCTGTGTCGAGTGCTTCTTCTCAGGCACCAGTGGCAAGTTGGCCAAAACTGCAACAGACAGGGACAGCAGCAGGCCCACCCCCACCTGGGGGAGCCTTCTAATTAGTTCCTGAGCCTCCAGCAGCCTGGTTCTCACTGCTTGTTTGAACCTCATGAACCCTGGAATTTCATTAGTCAGGCATCGGGGTGTGAGGTTCTAGGAAGAGAATTAGGGAAGAAGTGCACTTGGGGTGGGCTCCCCAGGGACCCAAGCTGACGCTGGGCGCTGAGTGTGAAGGGGAAAGGAAGGAGGCTGTTTGGGGGGGCAGCTCCCTGTTAGGAGAGACCCATCAAGTCACATCAGTTCATTTGTGACTATGCATGTGCGTGCGTGCGTGCGTGCGTGTGTGGTGTGTGTGTGTGTGGTGTGTGTGTGTGTGTGTGGTGGCTTTACAGACATTCGAAATACCCAAAACTAACCAAAATTGTACTCAGGGCTATCACCAAACTAGATATACTACCAAAGCAATTGTAAAACCAAGTTAAAATGTGCAAAAGCAACAGTGAGTCTGTTATTACACTAATCCCTCACAATGAACAAACGCCTTTCATTTCTGCTAAAATATCTGGTGGATGTCACCTGGAAAACAATATCTGTGGAGAGCCCTTCTGTGGGGAATGTCTAGTGATCTGTGGTAGAGAGACTTGTGAGTTGAAGCGGTGACCATGTAGCTTGTGGCGGCTTGTGGGGTGTAGAGTTTTGTGCAGGACCAGCGAGTTGGTTCTGAATGTCCCGGGTCTTTCTTCTGCTCATCCTGGCCTGCCCCAGGCGGGGAGTCGCTGACAGAGTGACCAGAGCAGCCTCGAGTTTGGGGGACCCAGGAGCTGCATGGCGGAGGCGTCCTCTGGAAGGCAGGTCACAGAGTGACCCCCACCCCAGTGTACCTTCCATGAAGCGAAATGTGTCCCCAGCCTTTATCCTGAGAGGATGCCTCCTACAGTTCTGGTAGCAAACCTCTCCTGCTGTCCGCTCTTCCCTCTCTCTCTCTTTCTTGAGATTATACTGCTATGCAAATTTGGCAGCTGTAGGACTTTAGTTAATGTCTTAGTTGACCAAATAAAACCTGCAGTCCCAAGGTGGCATACAAAGCCCAACACCCATACCCTTAATTGTCAATATTTTATTGGGTTTGAAGTCTGAGAATCTCCCATTTAGATGAGACTCCATGGAAGCAGTAGTGCAGCATGAATATAACCAACCAACAATGTTGATTTACTGTGGGCTAAGCCTCTACCCCACGTGTATAAAGTTTATTATCGGAAAGCCACCAGGTTACCTGATCAATGATCATTTCCATTGTTTTCTGTCTCTTAGAATCTTATGAGCCAGGAATGTGAAATTTTACTAGACATTCCTAGTGAAACTGTATTTGACTGATTCTTAGGTATAATGTCTTAAGAATACTCATCATAGAAGAAACCTTTAAATTAATAATGAAACCAAGGACACTGTCCTCCCTGGTCTGCGGAGTCCTCTCCGTTGTAGTTCAGTGTGTGACTTGCACTTACAGCAAGGATGACCTCCACATGATGTTTCTCTCTGACTTGCTGGGCAGTGTACTAAATAACACCTTACATTCCTATTAACCCGAGAGCCTCCGCCCTGCAGTGCAGTCTGCACCCCAGGAAGGTGCACCCCGCGAGCTGCTGCCTGGGGACCTTACTCCTGCAGCCTTCGCCTCCGGTGGCCACTGGAGAGTGGGCTCTTCCAGCCAGGTCAGTGTGGGTGATCGCTGACTCCGGCCCCTGGATGCGGCAGGGGAGCGGCTGGCCTCAGAGGAGGGAGAGCGGCCGCAGCGCGAGACCGGCGAGGTCGGAGCTGAGTGAGCCTGCGAGGTCACCCCTGGTGCTCAGGCTGGGGCTGCCTGCACCTGGTGTGCGGATAGCGGGGCGAGCCCTGTTATCTGGAGCATGTCTAGCTAGTTGCCACTGCCTGCCTGACTGTTAAAAACAAAGCAGAATTAGGGCTCCACCCCAAACTGCAGATTTACTGGATTTGTGGTCTGTCTGGGAAATGTAGACCCAGATCTGTATCTATCTGTCTGTCTGTCTCTCTGTCTCTCTCTCTCTCCTCTCTCTGCCTGTCTCTCTTCTGTCTCTGTCTCTGTTTTCTGTTCTCTCTTCTCTCTTCTCTCCTCTTCTTTCTCTCTCTCTCTCTTTCTCACACAGACAGTTTTGCTGAAAGTTTCTTTTAGGATATGACCCCTATGGTTGCAATGGAATAAAACATAAGAAATACACTCTAAGTCCAATAGTGGTAAAAATGCTTTTGTAGGACAGTGTTCACTTTGTCATCACAGTTTTATTTGAGGTTTTCTTGTGTGAACGATTGATTCATGCCATCCTCTGATCATAGCAAGCTTCTGGATGAGTGAAATTTTCTGAATGATCTTGGAGTTACTACACTGTGAGCTAACAAAGGTTCCAGGGAACTGACGGATGGACAGACTGTCACAGTGGACCGAGTGGCTAGAATTGCTGGACTGAGCTTTTTCTTTTTCTTTCTTTCTTTTTTTTTTTTGTGTGCGTTTATCATCATTAATGGATTCTGTGGCCAGCTGTGACTGACTGTGATTTTGCATCCAGGCAACCAGAGCAGTGACAGACATCCTGGGAGTGCAGAGACCACAGAGTGCTTCTGGAGTCTGTACCACTGGCAGGTGGTTGCCCTGGCTGAGCTCTGATCTCATGACAGGCCGCTCAGAAAGTCCTCTACCCGCTGGTCACCTCTGTCAGCAGTTCTTCCCACAGCATTTTAGCCATCCGCTTTCTTCAGTTACATTTGGTGTGGGCCGGAGAAGTGCCAGGTGCAGCAATCCGAGGTAGGCACTGTGTGACCTCTCCGCAACACAGAGGAGAAATCGACTCAGAGTTAACGTCAGTTTCTATGTAGTTTGCTAAGACTCCATTCCTGTGAATGACTAAAAGGGCGGCGGAAATCGCCTGCCTTGTGGGTTGCTGAGGCTGCGGAGAAACCCACCGCCAAAGCACCCTGACTGCACTCAGCAGAGACCTGAGTCTGCTGGGGACAGCGGCAGTGCCATGCTGGGTGAGGCAGACTGTGGCGTGCTGACCCTGAAGGGAGCTTTGGACGCCCAGAGGAGAATGTCGTGGCGCCTTCCCATTTTATATACGCAGACACGGCTGCCCAGCACGCTCAGCGGCAGGCTCAGACTTTGGCTGGTGAACGGCAAAATGGAGTGAGCCTTGTGGGCCCCCACTCGGGTCCCTTTCCTGGGGTTCCTGTGCTCTGGCTTCTCCCCGCACACCGCAGAGCAGGCGTGGACTAGGACTGGTCAGCCGGCCCCGCGCCGCAGCCCGTTTCCAGATGAGCAGCCAGGGAGTGAGGCGTGCAGAAGTGCGGTCTGAGACAGGATTACCTGGAAACCCAGGTCGGCTGTCCTGGTACCGCGGAGCTGCGCGGGTACCCACGTCTGTCACAAGGCCTTATGTGTGGCCAGGAAGAATTGCGCAACTGAAACTACCGTTCAAGAGGAGCTCCTTGAGCTGTGGGTATAGAGACTGTCATGATTTAAGAGAAATTTTGCACAAAAATAAATGTATAGCAGGCTGTGGTGGTGGTGTCTGTAACCCCAGCACTCTGGAGGGCGCTGAAGCAGGAGGATTTCGAGGTCAAGTTCCACCTGGACAATGTCGCGAGACCCTGACTCTTAACAAAAATTTTAAAACTTGCATGCGTGAAGCGGTATAAAGGCAGCAGGAGTCACGGGTGCTGACCACAAGGGTAAGACGCACCCAGAGCTGCACAATCAGGGAGCCGAGGGCTGGATGGGGGTCAGAGGCTGCCTCCAGTGGGCTTTGGGCAAGGAGCCGAAGCAAGGCTCCCCGGAACCCATACTTGCACCCTGTTGGCAGAAAGGAGAACCAGGCAGAGGAGCTTGTCTGCGCAGGAGAACGCGGGGTGAGACGGAGCATACAGGAGAGGGATTATCCACAGCAGCAAGGCGGTGACTGCAGCACAGATGGTTAGGAAAATGAAAGGAAGCAGGGGGAGGGGTGCACGCCTGTGATCCCAGCACTCTGGGAGGCTGAAGCAGGAGGGGCGCAAGTTAAAGCCCAGCTAGGGCAGTTTAGCAAGGACATGTCTTGAACATTTAAAAAAAGTAAAAGCACTGGAGATGATGCTCAGTGCAGAGGCCCCGGGTTCTATCTCCAGTACTGCAAAAACACAAAAAGAGTGGGACTTGCTGTCAAGTAAGAAATATCCCAAAGGAGAAAGCAGTAGAACTGGGCGATTTGTGTGTGCTGGGGTGAGCAGACAGAAAGCCCCAGACGCAGGCGTGAAGACAGCAGGCCCTGCGCTGGGAGCCGGCTCCGCGGCAGGAGAGCCTTCCCGGTAGCAGCATCAAACCACTTCAAACAGTCAGCGCCACCCCAGGTATCAAGGCCCGTGTGCGTTTCTGTGCTCTGCTCCACAAATGTAATCTAAATAAAAGCCTGCACTGCGCTTTAACTTGGCTGACAGCACCATGCATGGACACACTGGAACTATACTGGTCCCCACCAGAGTCACCACACCGGCTCAGGCTTCCCACAGGCCTCTCAGGGGCTGGGAGAAGCTACTTTGGAGACATAAATGCTTTCTCTGTGCCTTACAAATAACTGCATTCAGACTCACAAAGCCCAAGTGTTGTAAAAATATTAGTATTCAGATGCTCTTGTGTTTTGTTAATGCATTTAATTATGCACAATATAGCTATTGTTTTCCTTTCACATTTGCATTAATTTATATTAGCCACAGGATATAAAGCTCCAATATCAGACTCTTTAGCTCTTTCTATTGCTCCTGCAGCTTAAAAACCAATTTCATAGTCTTACAAAAACTCCAGCTTTTAAGCCGGGCTTGGTGGCTCCCTGCTGTAATCCCAGCACTCGGGAGGCTGAGGCAAGAAGATTGTTGCGAGTGCGAGACTAGCCAGGGCTACAAAGTGAGTTCAAGGCCAGCCTGAACTGCATAGTGAGACTCTGTCTCAAAAAACCACACACAAAAAAAAGAAAAACCTCCAGCTTTTCACCAGCCATCATGATCTCTGAGTCACTTTTGCAAACGCTACAGTGCAATGGTGCACTCGGTAAATACGTTGGGAATAGCAGTTTCTTATGAAGCTGACCCTAGCCGGCAATCATGAGAGAATGGTGCCTCCCCGCAGCCCCGCTCTGCCTTCCCTCCTTGTCCTGGGTTGGGCAGCCTGTTTCCCAGCTCACAGCGTGGCTGGCATAGATGCGGGTCCGTTAGGAGGCTGCAGAAGTCCGCGGTGATCCTGACTTCCTGCTGTTCACCTTGCACCTGGATGCACAGACGTGTAATGTGTGATGGAGTGGCACGACTCTGCCCTGGAAGTAAGGCCTTTATCAGCTGCATTGCCATTCATTGACTGCCGATCAGTGCCATTGCTGGGGCAGCTTCTCAGTCTGTGTGAGCTGATGGAAGAGTTGGGAGTCGTGTATCTGGGGACCTAGGGGATGTGGGCTGTGTTTATACCCATTCCCACCAATATGCGTAACAAAGGACACAGCCCCACCTGGGACCTGGACAGAGGAGCCGGCATCACCGCGTGTGCTCGGGAAAGGCAGAGCTTCTCAGTTACGTGAGCCCATGGTGAGGACGTGAAGTGAAGGAAGGAAACACACAAATCGGGGCCCGCGGGCGGCCGAGGCTGGAGCGTGCTGTCTCACCGGCCCTGGCGTCACCTCCAAGGGCCGCAGCCGGAAGCCTGCAGGCCGCCGCTGTGGGAGGCTGTGGGGTTTTCATACTGCAGAGGAGGAAGCGGAAGACCTGAGCTCCAGTTCTAGTGGCGCTCTGCTCGTGTGCGCGTGGGGCGTGTGTGCGTGAGTTCGCGTCTGAACGTGACCGACGTAAGCAGTACCTGCCTCACTTGGCCGAAGAGTAGCTGCAGAGAGCAGATGAAGTCACCCACCCCAGAGACCTTTCCTTCGGCTCATCCTGCCTGGTACCAATGCCAGGATGTTAACCAGTGTGGAGACTCTGCTAGGAGACGAAACTCTCCCAGACGTTTAGCTAACACCTAACATCCCCCACGGAGACCCTCGGAGCGTTGCTCAGTGTGAAGTCGAAGTGCCTGCAACATTATTTTCCTCAGTAGTGTGTTTGTGACTGCAGTTCATGGAGCTGTGCCGAAGGGTGGGCACACAGCAGCCCGAGACCATCTATTCCTAGAGGGCCTGCTTGCGAGCTTGGCCCTGAGTGTGGTGTGGGTGCTGGCGGGTCAGGACTGCTGTGGCCCCCCGTCCCCTCCTTGAGAAGGTGGTCACTGTTTTGTTTTATTTTTGGAGACAGGGTCTTGCTACATAGTTCAGGCTGGCCTTGAACTCACACTGACGCTCTTGCCTCAGCCTCCCAAGTGCTGGAATTACAGGCGTGCAGCACCGTGCCCAGCTAAGGTGTTTGTACACTCCGCCTGAGCTGTTTGTCTGCTTGATGTTGGTCAGTGCTGGACATGTTGTCTTGTTGTAGGAATCTGAAATCTTGGTCCATGCCGCACAGAGGGCCTCTGTGTTCAATCCCCAGTGCCACCCCTGGGGCTGTGTCCCCGCAGAGATCATGTCACTCGTGGGCAGCATGTTGCTAGGGAGATGCGGTCTGCACTGTGTGACCCTGTGAAGAAGGCCCACACCTCGCCCCGGTGGTCCGCACTGTGTCCCCGCGGCGGTGCACCCAGCTGACGATACGTTGCTCCTCGGGAGTCATCAGGCCCAGGGTGGCCTTGGGGCCCCAACACAACTGAAGATGTCCTTTGAGGAGCCCAGTGTTACCCCTGCAGTCTGCCCACTCTTCATCCTTTCTCTTGGCTTTTGGGGGACTTTCCTGCTTGGTGCTCTTCCTCCCTGGAATATGAACTCAGAGGGTCCTTTGCCTGGCGCCCCAGCCCGGGTGCCTCGATGATCTCAGGGTGGACCCCACATATGCGTTCCTGCACCACTGCTTCCCGGGCACAGCCAGGGACTTCCTCACTCAGGTTCAGAACACATTCCGGGCACCCACTGCCCCCACTGCCCAGGAGGAAAGAGGGGGCCTGCTGTGCCTGGACGCTTCCTCCAGAGCCTCCGTCCCCTGGCTCTCGGTCTCCCACCCTTCCCTCTCCCAGCCGGTCTGCGCCTGCTCTGCCCCAGCTCCTCTCTGCCGCAGCCCCATCCTCCCCCGGCTCCGCAGCTCAGCGCAGCAAGGCCGAGCGCGGGGCTCACTCCTGCCAGGCCTCCAGGGCGCAAACTGGCACCCCGTGTCCTGCCTCCAGGCCCTGCCTCCGAGGGCCTTCCCGGAACCCTTCCTGTGCCCTGTCCTTCACTTCCCGGCTGATGAGAAGTGCATGCCCCAGGCTGGGGGCTCTCAAACAGTGGCGGTTTCTCCTCTCATTGCTGTGCAGCCCAGAAGTCCCACGTCAGGTGTCGAAAAGCTGCTCCGTGCCTGGCAGTGCCAGTGTCGCCTGTGCCTGGCGGCTTCCTGTGACTCTGTCTGTCACTCAGCCTCTGTCTCTGTCTGACCCTTCTTCACGTCTTCACTGTGCGTTAGCGAAGCTGAGTCCGAAGTGTCCTCTTTCACAAGGACACCAGTCACTGAGTTAGCGTCCACCCTACTGCAGTATGGCCCCATATGTACTGGATCACATCTGCGAAGACCCTTCTCCTACGTAAGGTCACGATCCTGGCAGGAGGTTAGCACGGGGACATCCGTGCGGGAGCGCTGTCACGTGTCCACCTCCCCTGATAGAATGCACATGTGATGAGTACAGTAAGCACACCTTACCACTGGGGCTCGACATCCAGAGAGGAGTGTGTTATACTTGGTGGGTGTTTAATAATGGCTGGGCGGATACTAAAGTGGATGGGAGATGGGTGAGCAGGTGGATGACGGGTGGCTGAGTATGTGTTTGGGTCCAATTGAGCAAATAGTGCACGATGAATGGATGGGTGGAAGCATGAGTACTATTGCAGGCAAGTGGGTGAATCCGTATTTTCTACAGGTGAGTAGTAATGTTTGGGGAAGAGATTAACTAAATTGTGTTCCTTTAAACCTAACTTACTGTAACATGAGAGCAAAATGGGTGTGTAGCCCTTTGTAAGAGAAATGCTCTATTTTTAGTAGAAGGCTATGAGGTATTCTAATTATTGCTGCTTGCAGAGGAGAAACCAGATCAAAATGTCCTGAATAAGCAGCTCTCTCATGCGAGAGGCCTCCTGTGGAATCTTGGAGTGGAAGAATTCTAAACGCCCCGTTTCTTTAAGGCATGAATTGCCAAAAGATGTGGGAAGTTCCATTTTTACCAACATCACTGAAAATAACCTTCTGTCAGATAAAAGCCCCAGCGTGGCCATCCCATGCACCAGGTGCCTTTTAGGCAACAAATGCCCCATAAGGGCCTGCAGTCCCGGGCTGTCCAGGCACAGTGGGCACGGCCGGGCAGCCCTGATGTGACCACTGTGGCTGCTGAGCCACCTGTCTGGGCAACCCCGGGGTGTCTTACCCAGGGTGCCAGGGCTTGCGGCACTGAGCGACCCTGGGGCCTTCTGACAAACCGCCTCACCAAGGACACCCGTTTCAGGTTGGCTTCTGTCAAAGGTAGTCTGAAGCGGCCATGGGGTTTCGCGTGCACTGCACATATTCTGTGGATTTTATAGGAGACAGCTAGTTCAAGACCCCTGGAAGAAAGCAGCTTTGTCCCACGCGCTGCTTTGCACAGGCCCGTATTCATATCTCATTGTTGTTTGCAGGAGAGGCAGATGCGGACCAGAACAATGGGACCCCGTCTGAGGACACGGCGGTGACAGACTCCAAGCGCACAGCAGACCCGAAGAATGCCTGGCAGGATGCCCACCCAGCTGACCCAAGGAGCCGCCCCCACTTGATCCGCCTCTTTTCCCGAGATGCCCCAGGGAGGGAGGACAACACCTTCAAAGACAGGCCCTCCGAGTCCGACGAGCTCCAGACCATCCGAGAAGACACTGCAGCAGCTTCCGAGGGCCTGGATGTGATGGCGTCACAGAAGAGACCCTCCCAGAGGCACGGATCCAAGTACCTGGCCACAGCAAGTACCATGGACCATGCCAGGCATGGCTTCCTCCCGAGGCACAGAGACACGGGCATCCTTGACTCCATCGGGCGCTTCTTTGGCACTGACAGGGCTGCGCCCAAGCGGGGCTCCGGCAAGGTGAGCTCTGTGGAGTAGCGGAGCTGTAGCGTAACTGGAGAGGGCCAGGTGGACAAGGCTAGGACGGAGGCTCTGCTGTGGACCGAGTGTCTCAGGTGCTGGGCCGGCGGGAGAGGGCGTGGGCCCCGGGAGTGGGGCTCGCCTAGTGCTTGGGCTGTTTGCATCCGCTTCCCCTTTCTCCTCCCGCGTGGGACTGTGCTCAGGTGTGACTCTGAGATGCAAGGCCCTCCTGCCTCGAGCCCCGGGGCCCTGGCTGTGGGCATTGCTGAGAGCGCCACGTCCTAAGGTCTCTGTTGCCCTGTGCTTGGGTTTGACTCCTGTTGCCCCTGCGCCGCCCTTTTGGGTTCAGTGTTTTGTTTTGCTCGTTTTTCCTGGGGTCAGTGCTGCTAGCTTCCTGCTGCTGTACAGTGACACAGCTGGGGTGGAGGAGGCCTTGCGAACCAGCGCCTCAGGGGAGATTTGCCTTGACTAAACCTCCTGTTTTGTCTGAGTCCAGTGGAAGGGGGTGGAGGGACAATGAATGCGTGTGAACTAAAACCTTATTATCTTGTGATTACATGGAGTTGTGTACAGAATCTTAGAAGTTTTATTATTTAAAGGCACATGTTCCGGGGCTAACCGTGTATCCCAGGGAAGCTGCTCGCGGTGGCCTCGGGGCGAGTGGGAGTTGTTCGCCGTGGCTTCGGGGTGAAGCAGCCAGTCCAGTGCGGTTCCCCCGCAGGCGCACGGCACTTCACGGGGGCTCCACGGTGTTGGATAGCTGGGGAATTTTGGAAAGAAAGGTGATTGTTTAAAAAGGCCCTGATTTAGTGGACGTTCTCAAAAATCTGTGAAAATTTCCTCTGCCTCTGTATTATACTTATTCTGAAAAGCCTTTCGGAATGGGAGAGGCTTTTAAATAAAGTGAGGAACAGAAAACCCAGGGGTGGAGGTGTGTCCTCAGAACAACCCAGGGCAACTTAGAGCCATCCCCTTTCTAATCTGCAGCACAGTCCTGCAGGTCATGGGATGCTGAGACAAACGCAGATGTCAGCCTCACTTTCCCAGAGGGCATCGGTGCTCTCGGAGCCATGACTGCCGCCCCAGTGACCCCAGATTCAGGTGGTGACATTTGCCATGTCTTACCTATCAGTGACACTTGGTATGGCATAAGTACTTACAGAATTCATGTTCTGACCCCATTGCTTCAGGTCTGTATTTGTAGATGCTTTGTTTTACTTTCTGCCAGTACTTCCCTGCCCTGAAATGTCAGTCGTCTGACTTCTTTCTAGTACTAACTTCAGTGGGGGCGCTTTTTCAAACAAAGCTGTCAAGCCGCACCATGTCTTGGTGAAACCTGGCCCCCAGGTGAAGTCTCCCTGTCATGCCACGCCCTCACGTTCAGGCCGTGCAGCCAGTCCTGGAAACTTAGGCTGTTCTGTTCAACTGGAGAAACAGGAAAAAAAAACACATCAGAACTGAAAAGAAAAAAAAAAAAAAAAACAAGTGATTAAATGGCCAACTAGCATAAATTCTGTAACAAGCTTCATTTTAGTGGTAATGGTTTACGTTGAAATACAGTTGTGAAAGCATTTATATCTAGCACTGCGACCAGCTCAGAGTGGAACTACATCTGCATACGTGGGCCTGTTCCTTCCTGCAAGGTTACAGCCATCATTGTTTTAAATCTCTAATACTTCAGTATTAAAAAAAAAATTCTAGGCTCAGATGCAGTCAATTCCTTTGAAAATAGCATGTCTAGGTTACCAAGGTTCCTGAAAAGGAAAAAAAAATTTCATAGGATTTTTTAAAATAATAATTTTTAAGTAATTGGTTTTAAATTTTTAAAGCATCAATTCTTTGCACTACTGAGTGTTTTCAATATAAAAGATTTTTAAATGAACAGCCTTGCTCTCCGGTGCCAGAATAGTCCCTTAATGTCTATGCATTTGTGATAATGAAGTGTCTTGTTCCAGACATAGGCCAGCCAGACGCGGTGTCCCTGCTGCGGCGTGGGGAAGGTGACTGACGATGTGTGTCCGAGTCAGCTACCTTGTTAAAGATTATTTGCTTTTAGTAAACACTGGAATTCCAAGTGTAACTCATTCCACAGCCAGTGACAAGTCCACAATCTCTCTGGAAGTCTGGGGTATTTATTGGTGTAGGCTGCTATGCAGTGATTTTTAAATGCTGTTTTCATTCCTGATTTTAGTTTGCTCTGTTTATCAATCAGGAGGGCTCTCATTTTAATATGCCAGAAAAGCCCTTCAGATAGACTTCAGGAGCTTGCAAAGACAATCCAAAGGCTGTTACTGGCACTCATGGCAAAAGCTGGTCTGGCCCTCTCCATTCCTGAGACAGCTGTCTCCGGCACATGGGGTGCGACAGGGGCCAGTGCCCATACCCCCACAGGCACTCGGGGAAGCAGTGTCCGCTCATCTGTCTAGAATAGGGTTTCCGAGGTGGAATCCAGCAGGACTGTGTCCCCCCCACCCCAAAGGGGGCTGCTGGCCCCGCCGCCCTCCCCAGCACATGCAGGCTCCAGCTCAGAGCCGCCGCCCTCGGGGCGTGGAATGTAGTGACAACACCAGCCTTTGTGTGGCCAGCCTGACATTCAGGGAGAGCGCACTCCGCACTCTGAATTCCTTGAGGAGGCATATTCTTCTGAGAGCCATAAATGAAAAGCGCATTTACAAAGCACATTCTCCTTTGTTGTTCAGAAAGAAAGGAGGGCTGTGTTGTGGCCTTTAAGGAACAGGTTTTCCGGTTCCCTGGAATGTGGGGCCTTGTGGGGAATGGGTGGGGGGCTTTCTGGGGAGAGGGTGGCCCTGGGACAGAGGCTGGACACGCTGGCTCCGTCAGCACAGCTCGCACGGGTCAAGCATGCAGTAGCTCCCTTGCTGTGTCTGCAGTGACCCTGGAGCTACTTGGGCCTAAGAAGCCAACAGCTCGAATTTGCGAGTGCTGGACGCTGTCCTTCTCTGAGGGAGCAGTTTCACAGAGGCGCTCAGGTGTTCGGGGGTGGCCAGGCCCAGACAGTTCACACGGAAGGGGCCGGGAAGCAAGAACTAGCCCTGCCCCGAAGCGCTGTGTTTTTACAGCTGACCCCCGTGCGATGGCTTTGCCGATTTTTCTCTACTTACTTTGTATTAAAAACTGTATTTATAGCCTGCTAGTCTCAGCCTGCCCTTAGTCAGCATTCAGATTTCCTCACACCTCTGACTGTGACAGAGCAGGACAGGAGCAGGTCCGGTCATTCAGTGCTACGGGGGTGATCAGCCTTGTCAGTTAACCAGAGTGTGTGTTTCCTGATATTTTTCATTGCATTTTAATTTCATTAAACATCATTCCTTCTAAAGTAACTTCATGCTCCATTGTTAACATGGTATCCTAACTGCGTCCTTGTGTTCTGTGATCCCATGAGAGTGTACCGTGTGGCGACGATACGAAGGACATAGTAACGAGCATCTGTGTGGCACTTGGAGGATGCATGTCGGGCCCCACAGGCAGGACCGAGAGCGGTGGCTTTGCTCACCACGGTGCAGGAGAGCTTGCACAGGACCACATGACGTCTCCTCATGAGGCCGTGGTACCTGACCCGGCCCCTTACTGGAACAGTTTGGCAAGAGCTGCAGTCACAGATCCTCTAGAGAAACCGCAGAGTGGGCTGCATTCATTTCTGCCCCCACACGGACACCTTCTGCTATTTCCTGTAGAAGTTCCCTGCACAGTGTCTTTCCCCTCAGCAGTTATTCATTGGGTGTCTCTGGCTCAGGCACCAGCCACCTGCTATACCCTTCTGTCATCTCGGGGGACACCGTTTCCACTGGTGCCGCACTGCGGGGGTTCTCTTGGAATCGATGTGCCTGTGTTGGAATCGGGAGTGGCTCTGCTGCACCTGCTGTATAAGTGATGCATTTGTGAGTTATATTTGTGTATTTAATGATGATTGCCTCTGGCAGTTGTATGACAATTTGATTTTGTTGTAAATTTCCGCTTTATGTATATTTCTGCCTTTTTATTCACTTATTAAACAGTTTAACAGACCAAGGATGGTGTACTAATTCCATGTAAACTTTTAGTTATCATTTTTGGTGACACTGGCTAATCAGGTGCATTGTGCAGTGGATATTTCCACGGGCTCCGACAGGACCAGCAGGTAAGTCTGTGGCTGCGAATGAAGGTCCCAGTCTCTTCCTCCTCTGTCACTGACAGCATGGTATCCCAGTGCTTCCATCATGACTGCTCTTGTTCTGCTGTTTTTAATGTTTCTCTCAAAGCACCAGCTTGTGGGTATCAGCGGGAGGATGGATGCTGCGTGGAAGGGCCCGGCACATGCAACAGATATCCCCTGAATGAATTAGCACACCAGTGGCCGCCACTCCTGTGCCCCACGGTGGGGATGAGTTCAGAGTGACAGAGAAACCTCGAGAACAGATAGGAGCTGCGCTAGCTTTTCCTGAGGGTGATGCTGCATAGTGTATAGATGGAGGGTAGACTGCGGTGGCCACTAAGTGAGAAACAAGGATGAAGCCAATTAGTTAACTGGCAGAGGCTGCCCTCCCTCTGTGACCTCCCTGCTGGTAGGTCTTCTCCTCACGCCTCCTTCCAAACTCATCTTGGTTTGAGGGCACTGATTTCCCCCTTCATTGACTTTGCTTTTGGTAAAAGCATTAGCTATTTGGTGAAAGGCAATTCTGACTGGTTGACGTTGCGCTTAGCTTGCTATCTGAAAACCAGGTAATTACTGGGGGCGGGGTCAGATCATTGTCTCCATTGACATCACATAGAAATCTCTCATGATACTGATTTAAGGTTTAAGAATGATGGAAATCTGACCTAACAGGTTAAGAGTTCTTTCTGTTTTGTCTATCAGTGCCCTCTTACATGCCCTGAAATTATTCTACTTCATAAAGTAGTAAAAAGGAAAAAGAGCTAAAGAGAAAATGAAGTCTTCTGGGTGTGCCGGCAGAGGGGACAGAGCTAGGTAAAAATGTCTCACTGCCCGCTTCTTCCTGAAGAGGGCACTGTATCACAGAAGCAGCACACAGAGACCGTTTTTCTCTGCTGTTGATGAGTTCCTAGCGTGGATGTGTCCATACACCACCAGTCGAGAACAGCTACGTCTAATCAAGACAGAACAATCACGAGCTTGTCCGTGGGGCGTCCTCTAAGACGTGTGTACAAGGGTCTCGCTCTTGTCATGCACTGCTCATTAATTAAAGCCACGGGAATCCTTGCTGGCATAGGAGCAGCCCCTCTCACGCACGCAGGAAGCATCACTTCAGAGGCGCCGCTGAGCACACAGCCACCACGGATTTGCCTCTGCGGACTCCAGTGTGACAGCCTTCAGTAACACAGTGATGCCTCGGTTCACGAACTCAATTCTTTCGGTGATTCTGACTGCAAGTCAAGTTGGACAAGAACCAAATCAAATCCAATGCTTAGGGGCAGTGTTAGCCTTATGAGGAAAGTTTGTTCAGCTTGTGAACTGAAGCACCACTGCAATTCTGAATACACTAACATTCTGGGTCATGCTACCCAGTCATCTCCCGGCATGCCACCGTTCATTCGCTTATAAAGAACCCTCTTCATCTGTAAGCAGTACAAACTCATACTGCTGCTTTTATCTTTTCACCACTGAAAGGCAGTCTTACCACGTCTTCTCTTTCCTTTCTCTGTCTCTCTCTCTGTCTCTCTGTCTCTGTCTCTGTCTCTCTGTCTCTTTCGCTCTCACCTTTTGATGTGAATAGTCAAAAACTAGGCTACTTTCCTACAGGTCACTTTTTGGTCCTCTAATACTATTCTTCAGTCACATCACTTGAACTTCGTTGGTGCGGCATATACTCTCGTAACTCATAGAAAGAGGAGAGTATACTAAGTCAGAGGCAAATCCTATCTTTCAAGATGTAAAGCAACAGAGTCGAGGTTAACATGTTATTTATGCCATAGAATATTAAGTTCCTAAGTTCCTAAACTTTAGCATAACGAAGACTGTCAGTAAGAAAACGTCACTCCCTATGACTGCCGGAGTGACTCTGAACACTGCTACTTCTGGAGATGCTCCCTTGTACCCTACAGAAAGATCACAGAGGCCACACAGGCTGTCCACAGTTAACCCCCACAGGGCACAAGGGAATTATGCTTATAAATTCAATGTGCAGCTACCATACGCGTTACAAAAGAAAATAAAACTGCAAATCGAATTGAATGTGAACTGTATCCATTTCATCATATACTTCCAAAAGTCCACTCTGTGTTCTGCCAGACCTGGGGATCCGCCCTTTCCTTGCTCTCTCAGAAATCGTTTGTGTCCAGGGCCTGCCTGCTACGATGTTAAGAACATGCAGTCACATCATTTGGTACAGGACCCCAAAATAGACTCTAGAAGAGGTCACCTCCTCCCTAACCTTTTCTCTCACTCCTTTCCCTCTGGGGCCTGGCCTTCCTTTCTCCCCGGCCCTCTAGGGCCCGGCCATCTGTCCGTCCATCCACCCGTCCCTCCACCTGGGTGCTCTCCCTGTGCCCTCCGTCTCCCACTTGCTCCGCCCCGCCTGGGGCCTGGCCTCATTCATCCTAAGGAGCTTTGCTGGAGGCCTGGGGTGTGTGGGTGCCCACCCCGGACTCACGCCGCCCACTCTGTGTCCTCGGCAGGTACCCTGGCTAACGCAGAGCAGGAGCCCTGTGCCCTCTCATGCCCGCAGCCAGCCTGGGCTGTGCAACATGTACAAGGTAAGAGGTGGTCGCCATCCCCACCTGCCTCCACATGGGAAAGTCTGTGCATGGGTCCTCGAAGAGGGTCACGTCGGCCAGTGCAGGCAGGCCTTCCAGGGGTGCTGCTCTGTCGCAGGGGCACAGCAAATTTTCTGGGGCATCTGTGAGTTGTGGCGAAGCCAGGGAGATGGGTCCTCAGGGCCCCAGCAAGGGGATTATACAAACCAAACGAGTAGAGGAGCTGCCTTCCTGTGGAAGCCTCGATGGGTCAGCCAAGATGGGGCGTGCCACCAGGTAAGCATGACGGGAAAGCCTGCAGCGTGACCACCAGTGTGCCCCATGCCGGGGGACAGCAGAGGACCCTGGCGTAGCAGCACTGGCCCAGGCGTGGTACCTACACATCCTTGCTCAAGGTGCTTTGCTGGTCAGTGCCTGCAGATACCACATGAACTGCCCCGGGCAGGTGCCACCCGGGGGCTCCGTCCTCGCTGCGCCCGCCAGCTTCCACAGGATGCAGAGCGTAGCTGGGCCTGGCCTCCCTCGGTGGACGCCGCCGCCCCTCAGAGCGTGCAGCTACCCCGGTGTCTCAGGGAAGACGGGGCGTACACCCCAGCGCCAGCCCTCGTCCCGCAGTGGGGAGTGTTCCGAGGGAGCACCAGGCGAGCTGGGGCCACAGATTTGCCTTCACCGAGTGCACCTGGGCCCCTGGGAGACTGCACAAGGTGGAAGACACACTGCCCAGAGCCTGAGCCCGGAGATCATCCTCCCCACGCGCGCCAGTGAGCACTGCGCGTGCGCCCGCGGCAAAGGGCTGGCGTCCGGGAGCCAGGGGCTGGGGAGGTTCCCCCTGCTCGGGGAGAGGCGGGCACGCGGGAGCGGGGGAGTCCCCACTGCTGGCCGCTGCAGAGCTCCTGGGACAGAAGCCTGCGCCCGCGAGCCGGGCAGGGCCCATGGAGGGCGGTGCCGAGCCCGGGCCTGGACTGGCAGGCTAGAGCAGCAGGGAGTGCTGGGCCCTCCCACTTGGGGATAGGTGGGGTTGGGGGGAGTCAGGCGCTGGCCCTCGGCCTCCAGGCAGCCAGGCCAAGGCTGGGGGCACCAGAGAGCACCCCGGGGCCCAAGACGCCAGAGCCTCGGAGCTGCCAGACCAGCGTCAAGGCGGACGGTGGAGTGAAGACCGTGAGTAGTGGGGGGCCGAGGTCGACCAGAAGGAGCAGGTGCCGGGTGCGCAGTTCCTTGACTCGGGTGCAGCTGTGTGGCTGCGCCAGCGACGTCTTCCTGAAGACACCTCTTCCTCTGGGCGGCTGCTGAGGATCCCCTGCCCCTGCAGAGCCAGGCTTCCTGCCACCCACCTGGGCCTGAGGCCCGCTGTGCTCCCCAGACTGGGCTGGGCCTGGGCCCCGACTGCGGGGAACAGGCTGCCGGGCTCCGGGAGCGCACCCCGGATGCCACTGGTGCCTCTGTGCGCCTGCTCCCGCCGTGTGAGGGAACTGCTGCTGGGACACGGACCCGCGAGAGACGGGGGCTCTGCCGGCAAGCCGCAGAGCGGACCACGGTGAGGGACGGGCAGCAGAATGCGCCACTGTCTCCTTTAAATAGTTACAGACCCGTCATCCCGCCTCCTCAGGGGGCTGAGAGGCAGGAGGATCATAATTTCAAGACGCTGTTTCAAAATTTAAAAATACAAAAAGGGCTCGAGATACAGCGCTGAAGTAGAGCATCCTCGGGTTCAATTCCCAGTACCTCTCAAAAAAACTAAATTAAATTAAAATTAAATTTAAGAAAAAGAAAAACTATTTAGCAAAGAGGGGAAACAGCCATCCTGGTCTCTAGGACCATCCTAGGCAGATTTCTTTTTTAAGCATTTAGACACCTGGCCCAAACCTCATCACTGCGGAGTTCCGGTCTCCAGAGGATGAATTACCAGGTGGTTGAAACACCACAGGTCTCCAGTGCAGAACTCGTGTTCACGCTTCCTTTCTGATGCCCCTTTCTGATGCCCCATTCTGGTCCCACTAGGGTCTGCATTGGCTTGCCTGATGCACTCTTGAGTTTTACTAAAGCATCAGAAAGCGTAGGTGGCTGGGTGTGTGGTATTTATATGTCTACCAGGCAAGGGAAGAACAACAGAATAACCTCAGGTTGCTATGAGAGACGCGTCCAGGAGGGTTGTTCCTGATAGGCAAAGAACTCCCCAGGGCCTCTGTGCTAAGCCACCCAGCCTGCCTGGTCCACTGAGGCAGGACCAGTGGGAGCTGGTGGAGGTGGCTTCTCTGAGAAGCTGGGGGGTCAGGGTCACCTTCCTGCTGTCACAATTCCATGGTGCGTTCAAGACAAATGAAGAAAAGGCTGGGGTCTCCCTTCTGCTCTTTGACAAGATTTGATGATGGTGAATGTCTTTCCCCACATGGGGGAGTCTTTATTATTCCAAGAGAATGACTTAAGATTCCTCGAGAGTGAATTTAACAGCATCAGCTGCAGGGAAAGCGTTGCAGTGGTGGCAGTAGATATCAAAATGCATTTATCATCTCAGGATTCTGTGATGAAGGACACTGGAAACAGGCCTGCAGAGGGGCAGAGCCACCGGGTGGCAGCCACAAACTGGTCGCAACTTAGAGTAGGAGGAACTGAAGCACTCTCCCCTCAGGTCAGACGCTGAGCCCATGGTCGCCACTCTGGGGGCCCCAGCACACTGCTCGCGCTCTCTCTCTCTCTCTGTCTGCAAAGACACCCGTAGAGGGGCTAGATCCACCTAGCACGCAGTTGGATGTTGCGCGACAAGGAGAAGATTGGTTCCAGCGCTGCTGAGTGCTTCATCAGGGCCGGGCCTCTGGGCTAGGAGTTCTTCCATTTCAGAGATGCCGCATTCTCCTTGGGACCAGCACTGCCATTTTTCTGGGGCCTAGAGAGCAGATGGAGGGGTACACACACAGATGCCTGGAATAGCGTTTCAGAATCAAAAGTAAACATTCCGGGAAGAAAGAAGGTAGGAAGCCCACGCTGGGAAACAACTGGTGAGAGATGGACCGATGTCTCTCAGGCGCCCATCTGGGCAGCCCTGTCTCTCTCCCACATCCTGGCTCTCGAGCCCAGGCCCAGGCAGCAGAGGGCACCGCTGGAGGGAGGTCACTGGAGAGAAAGCCCGAAAGGAGCCGGGGAAGGGGCTCTGCCGCAAGGACAGCCGCCATCACTGCTCCTGTGACAGCGCCTAGACGCCAGAGACCAGTGTGGGCCGGCAGGGCCACCTCTGCAGTCTACATCGCCTCTGCCGCTCGCTTCGGCTTCCCCTGGAAGGAAGCCTGCTCTGCCTGTTGATGCCCGCCTGTCTTCGAGGACCCTGGCCACCCTGGCCATTAACATCCCCAGATGTTTTCTGAAATGCTCGGGCTGAATCTGAACCCACCAGCTGGCCCCAGCGCACATCGCATGGGAGGTGTCTTCGCGTCTGTCGTGGGAGAGGGTGGTGAGCGTCACAGGCACAAGGTCTGGGGCTCATTCTGCTGTCCGGCAGCAGCAGCACAACACCGGGCCTGCGGTTCACCTTCTCCGAGCTGCGGTTCCTCACCCACAAGCCAGCAGTGGACCCAGCTGGGCATCCGCCATGCCGGCGCAGGGGAGAGAGATGGGAACCTCAGAGTGGGCCGTCCTGCGTGTGCACGGGAGCAGACACGACCTGCCTCTGTGCTGCCAGGGACTCACACTTCTGCAAGAAGGTGCGGCCGCCCACGTAGCCTTGGGCAGGGCGAAGTCTGCCCGGGAGGTCCACCAGGCTCCGCCCACCACCTGGTGCCAGCCGTGACCTCCAGGCAGTTGCATTTCCGCTTTCAGACCTGTTTCCTCCACTGTAAGATAAAAGTGTCACATCAGTGACAAATACTGCACACATGTCCTTGGAGACCCTGGTCCCGCTGGTCTCTTTCCCTGCACCTGCTTTGGGTCCAAATCCTGTTGCCCACGCTCCGCCAGGTGTGCAGCGAGTTCCGAAGCCACGAGAAAAGCCTCCTGGGTCCCTGCTGTTTGATTGATGTCTCTACTGTAACACCACGTCCACAGTTACACGAAAAAGAGTTTTCTTTGAAATTAAAAAACGGGTACTTGGAAGCAAAGGGAAAAAATATCTGAGTGATCAAGACCAGCACCAGGCCCTGCTTCCGCCACCCTGAGAAGGAAACAAAGCAGCAGCAGCTCGGCGCCCCAGAACACCGGCCATCACCAGGTCTTCGCCACCAGCTCCCGGCTGACCTGGGGTGAGATCCGCTGGGGCTCCTTCGTCAGGAGCGCACTGTGCGTGTCCTGAACAGGAGCGGAGTCACTGCCTGACCTGTCTTAAAAATCAGTGCTCTCAGTGACTGTCAAAGGTGCGCTGGAGACTCCTGGGAAAGTGACGCAGATCAAGCTGCCACCACCGGCTTATCTAAGTCAGGTCTACCAGGCGGAAAGCACGCCGCACTGCCGTGGCTTGCACGTCAATCTGACGACAGCGCACAGCTCCAGCAGGGCCATTCGTCCACCTTCTCTGCCCTTCTTCTGGACACGGGAGCTGGGCACAGGCGTCACAGTTGTCCCCTGGGGTCCAGTAGCCGTGGGCTTGGAGAGTGCGTGCTCCCTTGGCAGAAGCGCAGGCTGCTGCCGTGCCCTGCCCTGGCTTCGGAAGCGTTATCCGGGGAGGGCTGTGCTGCCCACCCTGTACCAGAGAGGGGCGTAGAGCCCCCAGTGGAGGCCAGTGGAGTTTCGTCCCCTTACTCCTCCGTAAAACATCAGAGGAAAAAGCAGAACCAGAGGTGCCCCAGCCACATTTCAGTAGTATCCCAATTGCTTTCTGCTCCCAATTCATTAAAAATAAAAACGCTCACATTGGGAAACTGGTCACTCTAGTCTTGTGGCAAAGCATCGGCCCCTCAGGTGGAACGGCAGGAAGGACCAGATGGTTGTCAACTTTCTCCACACCCTGCTGACACCCTCTCCTCCCAGCATCCGAGAAGGAACGCACTGTAGAACAGTTACAGGTAACCCAAAATCTCCACCTAAAAGAAGGCTCGTCTGAATTTCTCCAGTAACAGAGAAACCCTGTTGATATCGCATGACTTTCTATAAAGAAAGAAAAGCCCATAGCTTTAATTAATTTCATCCAAGTCAGTGATTCAGAAACAAACATATTCTTAAACCCCACAAAAGTCAAAAACACAAAGAAAACTGTATGTGTCCCTCAGACAGGAAAGGATTTTCTCTAGATTTCAGGATTTAAAATGCACCGGTTTTGCCAGAAAAAAAAGCCAAGTTCTCTCCTGAAACATATTACAAGCTGTTCAAACTAGAAATGGCATAGTAGCTTCCTGTGAAAAATGTTTACAGAACTAGAATTACAACCCACAGGGGGCGAGGGGGAACTGCTGTGCCCTGCGGTGGCTTCTTGGAATGGCCTCATGGAGTGCCCTGATAGTCAGGGACATGGGGGAAAGGAAGAGAAGAAAGACTCTCACAACATGGGCAGTCAGATGTGTGATTTCGTCCCCGGTCCAGAACCCCTGCTACCCATGCCTCCTCGATACTGGTTTTACCAGCGCCCATTTCAGTTGCTGGACTGTCGCTGCTGGGTGAAGTAGAGACGCCAGGACCCTACCATTTAAGTGACTCCCTCCCTGGCTGCTGCAGGTCCCAAAACAGTGGTGGCAGTGGAAACACAAGACTCCTTCTGCGGGAAGGAGGAAGCCAGCCGTGCACTTCCTCTCGCAAGAAGG
Source organism: Dasyprocta punctata (assembly GCA_004363535.1). Taxonomy (NCBI): domain Eukaryota; kingdom Metazoa; phylum Chordata; class Mammalia; order Rodentia; family Dasyproctidae; genus Dasyprocta; species Dasyprocta punctata. Next base: position 101,065 of record RJWM01002890.1, read on the forward strand.
CCTGAAGGAAGAGAAATCATTCCCACAAGATTTCTAAGGGATCGCAAAGATTTTTATGAGCCACAAAGCAAGAGAAGAGGGCAGACAAGATCTCTCCACTTTCCAGTGAACAGTTTACGGCTCTCAGTACAAAGAACACAATAGAAGAGATGCTTACTTGGTTTTATTTCAACCTTGGTCACATAGACAAAGTAGAGTGGTTCAGACAATACCGCCCCTTAGTGCTGAGGTGTGGTTTTTCCTTTGATGGGAAACAGGGAGGTCCCTCACGTTAATTATACAGAAAGTGTCCTTTAAAAATGACGTGAAACTCAAAAATCTCAGCTCATGGACCAGACTTGCATTGGTGGATCTAAATATCCATGCCTGCCAAATTAATCAGGAATGTTGTTTTCTAGAGAAGCAAATGAAGCTTCTGGAGCTACTTCGGTGTTAAATGGTCTCACTAACAGACTCCACCAGAGACGACTTTTTCTCACACATAAGCACATTTTTGTTTCTAGCTCCTGGCATCATAGTGTGAGGTAAGTCTGTGTACTCTTGAAATAATAAAACAAGCGCACAATTATTTAAACTCCTTTTCCTCCCCCGTGGCTCCTGTGTGTCACGTGAGAAGGCAGTGAATCTCCTCTCTGGCCGCAGAGTCTCAGTGTCTAGCACGAGCTTCCTGCCCCATCGGGCACTGCCCAGGAGGACACTTGTGGTCGCTGTCTGAAGGTCAGGGTTAAAAAGGGGACTTGGCGGGAGCTGCGTGGGCTCCTGCGTCCTGGCCTGCACCCGTGTCCGGGCCACGTAGGCGTCTGGGGTTCTAAGGCCCAGCAGCGTGGCCCTCTTTGTTCCCTCCCGGCAGCGAGGCTCTTTGGAGACACGGGGGGAAAGGTGCGTGGTGGGACCTCGGCTCTCTTGCCGTAGGACAGGCGTCACAGCCCTGTGAAGTCACTGGACTTGAGTGTGACTGACCGGGCACATCTGTGATGCCTCTCTGAGAGCAGCAGGGACTGGTCCCACTGGACGGTTCCTCCTTTACCTGGGTCCTCTGCCCAGGCGCGGGAGGGCCACACGGGCCCCTCAGCCGGAGCAGACAGTGGTGGGCCTTCTGGGGAGGAGGCCCGGACTGAGGGATGCTGCCCTTGGTGGCCTCCAGGAGAGTACCCAGCTGCGGTCCGCAGGGGCCCCGGGCTGGCCGGCTCCGCGGGCAAGCGGCTTCGCGCTCATGGGTGGAGAAGGAGCAGCTGTGGGCTTCCCCGCCACGGGTCCACAGTGAGGTGCGGGAGAGCGCGCTTTCGGAGGGAATGGGGCCACGGCGCCATCAGTGACGTGTGAAAGCTGTTTCCCCACGGGGCCTGGGCCACCACGGGGACAGCGACGGAGGTGAGTGACACCCTAAAGTAAGGCGAGCCCTGCAGTAGGCCGGCCGGGCCTGGCTGCATTGTCTGTGCTTGTGAGCTCTGATCCGTGACCCTCAGACAACGAGGGCCAGTGAGCGGCGCCTGAGCTCAGGCCTGGGCGGAGCTGTCCGGCCGCGAGGGGTCCCCAGTGCAGGTCCTGCCTGGCCAGCAGCGGGGTCCCCAGTGCGGGGCCCGCCCGGTGAGCAGCGGCTGCACATGGCCAGGCCAGGTGCAGTGCACACGTGTGCTGCGGTACAGGGCCGACCGTGCAGGGCTGGGCTCCGAGAGTTTAAATTCCTCTCGCAGGCAGAAAATAAAGAGGCAGGACCTTTCTTCTTTCCTAGCCACAACATCTCAGGCACCAGTGAGTTCATTTTCTCACGGTTCGGCGCTTTTTTTTTTTTTCTTGGTACCGGGGATCGAACTCACACACTTAGGCCACTGAGCTAAATCCCCAGCCCTATTTTTTGAGACAAGGTCTCACTATGCAGCTCAGGGTGGCCTTGGGCTCACTTTGTAGCCCAGGCTGGTCTCGAACTCACAACGATCCTCCTGCCTCAGGGTCCCAAGTGCTCGAATTAAAGGCGTGTGCCACCATGCCCAGCTCCTGAGAGGCAATGACCACTCTGATCGCCTCCTTTCCTGAGCCGGGACACAGGGCCTCCCGGAGTTCGTGAAACAGCCCGAATATTCGAGGGCCCTGCTGCTCTCCAGTCTGAGGACCACTGACCTGAGGCGTCGGTCGGATGCTAATCTCCGGGTCTGACTCCCGAGCTGGAGAGCTCTAGCTGTCGGGGCCTGTGAAGACAGCCGGAAAACCGCAGCAAACCCCTTCCTGGAGCCCAGACAGCACGCGCGCTCTGCTGGTCACAGGCATTGTTGCAAGTTGAGTGAAAATTAGTAAGATTCATTTTTCAAAAACAGTGCAAACAGGCCAAAGGAAAAATTTATTTTAAGACGCATGAAATGATTGACTGTGGACACCTCCCACAGTTTCTAAAACAATTCGGTATAATGCTATTTTATTTGCCATCATGAAATTTGTTTTGTTGTTTTATTAATCAAGATGCAAATGTACATTAACCTGAAAAAAGATGCTTGTATATTATTTAGTAAAAAAGAAAAACTAGGCCAACAAGAGTGTGTATGCACAGTATGATCAGTTTTAAAGCCATTAGCAAATTTACCTGTGTTTATGTCTAAAAATGTCATCAAAGTGTAAACGGGTTATCCCAGGTGCCACAATTTCCACAAACCTTTTTTTTATTAATCTATGCGTGACTACATATTGTTTTTCTAAACATTAGGAAACAAATTTAATCAGGGCACTTTTCTAACCCTCATTTGCCCCAAATATTTAGCTCCAAATAACCCCGCCAGGTATTGGCCGAGACATCCTAGCCTGGTCTCTGGGGGAGGAAGCGCGAGTACTGAGAGCTCCAACCTCCCCCTGCTCCAGCCCTCCCAGGTCAGCCTGTGACTGCGGCCCTTCTTATTCATGGGGAACCCACCTTCTCAGGTGTCCTGTACCTCTGGGGATTGCACCCGGAGAGCACCAAGCTCCTTCACCATGTTTATTTTTTATTTTGAGATCAAGTTCTTGCTAGTTGCCCAGGCTGGCCTCAAACTTTCCATCCTCCTGCCTCAGCCTCCTGCGTAGCTGGAACTACAGACGTGCGCCACTACACGAGGCTTTCCTGGGCCTCTCAGTGACCTGGAAGGAAGACAAGTGACCTGAAACACGCTAGGCATGGGCAGAGAGACTTGAATCCAGAGAGCGGCCTAGCCACATGGGTGGAGAACAGGACGATATGGCCAGCGGAGAGCGCAGTGGTGGGCCTGGGACGTGGGCACCAACAGCCCCCTCCCGTCTTCTACCTAGCAGAGACCGTTGCTGCCCGCCCACCCCCACACGCAGGCAGACACACAGACACCCTGAAAGCGCATTGCTCACACCTGCTCAGGTCACTGACGGAGGTAGAGGACCTGCTCCTCAGCCCAGAGACCACTAAGCTGTCAGGGAACTTCACACCTGCGTGCTCCTTGGCCTTCAGAGTGGCGGCACCACCACACTGCTGGACGCTGCGTTCATTCAGGCAAGTGAGGGAAGCAGGCAAGTTTGGGCCGGGCCGAATGAGGGCACCTAAATATCGTAGCCAGACAGATCCGCTCGGAGGCATCTGGGTCCCTTACAAGATGAAAACAGCCCATGCATGGAAACCACCCGATCGTCCGCTTGGTGGATGAACGGATAAGCGCAGTGCAGCCCCACAGGCCGGATGCGCTCACACGTGCTGGGACGTAATGGGCCTCAAGGACGCTGCTGACTAATCCAGGTATGGGACAACCGCTCCTGGGTGACTCGGTCACATGAGTGACCTGGATACTCCAATCCACAGAGCCGGAAGGTGAAGTGGTGGTTGCAGGAGCTGGAGGGAGAAGGGGCTGGGGAGTCCGTGTTCAGCGGGGCGAGTTTCAGCTCGGGGCAATGCAAACGTTCTGCAGGCGGAGGCTACAGTGGCTGGAGAGGACGGTGTGCGTGTGCTTACTGCAACTGAATTAAGCTTAAAGAGTGGAAAGGGGAAAATTTGTATTGTATGTATTTTACTATAATAAAAAAAATGGTTTTTTAAAAAATGCAGCTCAGATCCAGCACCTTCTGACCCAGGCAGTCCCCTGCACCACTTGTCGCCCTGTGACACCTGAGGTGGGGCTCTGTGCTTTTCCTGTGCCCCCCACAAATGCTGTGCCGCCACAGGTCTAGAGTCAGGAAGTGCTCTAAGATGTGAATGCCACCAGAGAATTATCTTTTATCCTTTGGCCACTACTCAAATGTGGCCTCATGTGAAACTTGAGAGCTAAAAGTTCTCTCAGCAGATCCCTCAGAGATCTGCCGCACCAGTCAGCTTGCTCAAGGCCCCTGGTTCTGGGGTCGGACCCAGGGCTGGAGCCTTCCTGTTGCCATTGTGAGCTCTTTCCAGGCGGCTTTCCTGGTTGCTGTCCTTGGTCCTCTTTGCTTTGGGGAGTATGCAGAAGTTTCTGTTTTTTTCTTCTGAAAGATTAATACCTAGCTACAGAGGTAATGTGCTGTGGAAAACTCCAACGGCCACCTCAGGGCCGAAGAGTTGTTACCACCTGTGGTGTCCCCTGGCTCACAAAGAACCAGCACTTGGAAGAGGAGGACATCCGAATCAAGGGCAGCAATGCACGAAGTGGGCCACGGTGGGAGAGAGATGTAAGCAGCAGGGACCCCAGCCTGCTGCAGAGACAGGTGGCGAACTCACGAAATGGTGTAATGTTTCCGTGTGTGCAATTGTAGACTCCATATTGATAGTCCACGTTACATGGCCTTATTTTATTTTATAAACTAACACATAGTAAAATGGACTTAGTTTTGTATTGTTCTGTAATTTTAACAGGTGTGTGAGTTTCTGTAGCTACCACCATCATCAGGACACATCACCTCCAAACACCTCCCTCCTGCTTTCCCTTTGTATTCAGATCAAGGTCTCCTTCCAAACCGTAGCCCCTGCCATTCCTGCTCTGACCTCGTTTGCTGTGGTTTATTCTTTTCAATAATGCCATACAAATGAGATCAGACAGCATAAAATCTTTTTCAAATGGCATCTTTAATCAGCACACTTGGAGATGTCTTTGAATTTATTGCCTGTGCTGAAAGTTTGTTGCCTTCCACCGCTGAGCAGTATTTCACTGTATGGACATACCACAGTGATTGTATCATTTCACCCTCTGAAGAATATTTGGGTTGCTTGTAGTATTTAGTGACTATGAACTGAACTGCTACAAACGTTCATGCACAGGCTTTTATGTGAACTTAAGAATTTAAGATTTTAATTATTTTCCTTTAAAAGATTGATGATCGATGTATTCATTATAAAAATCATTTCCAAAAACATATCTTTTCTTTTTTTATCATTCAAGGAAGGAAATGGGATTTCAGGGTCAAATGATAAGCGCAAGATTAACTTTACATGAAAATACCAAATTGTTTTTCAGAGCAGCTGTGCATAGGAGTTCCACTCACTCCACAGTCTCACCAGCGCTGAGTACGGCCGTCGTCCTCCATTAGTCATCCTGGCAGGAGGGTGGCAAACTTGGCTCCTGGGTTGGGGTTGCATTTTCCAGTGGTTCATACTGTTGAACTGTGATTTGCCTTCTACGCATCATCTTTGGTGTTTATTCAAGTATTTTTCTAAATTTTAACAGGTTGTTTTCTTCTTGTTGAGTTTTGAGCGTATTTCTGTACCTTAGGTTTAAAGTCTTTGTCTTGTGTGCAATTTGCAAATATTGTCTCCAAGTCTTTAGCTTGTCTTTTCATTCCCTTAACTGTATTTCTTATGAAACAAAAGATTTAACATTTGATGAAACTCAGTTTATCCACTTTATTTTTTAAAAAATCAGGCTTTTGGAGTGAGATGGATGAATTTCTTGCCAACCCTGGGGCATCGGGAGTTCCTGTTCTCTTTTAAAATTTTAGTGTTTTGCCTTGTAAGTAGAAATTTATGAACCATTTTAAATTTTATATAAGATGTCATTTGGGGTTAAGGCTCTTTTTCCTCTCTTTTTTCTCTTCTTTTCTTTTTGGGCATTTGGATGTCCAGTAATTCCAATATCCATTGTTGAAAGGCTCACCCTTTCATCATTGGTTGTCTTTTTACCTTTATCAAGATCAGTTGATCATATTTGTGAGGGTATTGAACTCTAGACTCCATTCTGGTTCATTGATGTGCGTTTATCCCTTCTCCAGTGCTATTATGCCTTGATGACTATAGCTGTTTAGTAACTCTTAGAGTAATGTGATTCCTCTTTTTCTTCTTCTATTTTACACTTGCTTGGTTCTGTTGGTTTCCTTATAGCTTTAGAATCATTTTGTCTATCTCTAATCAAAATACTCCTGGTAATTGCACTAAATCTGTAGATCAGTTTGGAGAAAAATTAACATTTTCACTCTTTTGAGTTTCCTAATCCATGAACATAGTCTGTCACTCCAATTAAATCTGCTTTGATTTCCTTATAAAGATCTATACATGTTTTGTTAGAGTCGCACCTAGCATGTTGTTTCTTTTGTGCTATTTTGTATGGTAATATTTTTACACTTTTGTGTTGTGTCTAATTGCTGATTGCTAATATATAGAAATACGATTGGCTGGATGTTTTTTCAGTAATAGGCAGCTATTACTATAACAAAAAGTTATAACTATATAATGACCTCAACTGATCTATGTAACTAATAATTTATAGCAAAGAAGCCCAAATCAAAGTGAGTGCAGCCACTCTTGAATGTGTATATGACTACATTTCAACTGCATAGACTTATTACATGTGTTAGGTTCTGTGCTAAAAGTGATCTCAGTGTAGCTCAGCAAACAGGTGGTGCTTATTGCAAGCTTAGTTCTGTGCTAAGGTCTGTAGATAGGCCAATTTCCCTTTTTTTTTTTTTTTTTTTTGTGAACAGTACTGACTTGAGATTGTGCAGTTCTGAGCACCAAAATGTAACCTACCAACTTCAGAAACTGCTAAAGAGATTTAAATTATTCTCCCCTCAGAAGTTTGGCGACCAATATATTCATTATAAAAGTAACTGGCAAAAAATTGCATGCCTATAGTCCCAGCTAGTACGGAGGCTAAGGCAAAGAGGATCACTAGTTCAAGGCCAGCTGGGCAACTTAGTGAGACCCTGCCTCAAAATTTAAAATTGTTAAAAAGGGCTAAAATGTAGTTCATTTTGTAGAACACCTCTGGGTTCAATCCCTAGTACCACACATCACACACACATAAAAAATATAACTTTTCTTTTGCCACTCAAAACAGGGATGCACATGAGAAGCATTGTTCACGTGATACTTTTTAATTTCCCACAACACACAATATTAACAGTTCGGGATCTGTGGAGCATGTAATCCCTAGAATCCTCTAGGTAGACCTAAGGAGTTTTTTCTAGTACCACACATGCTGTAGTGGTATGGGGATGGCAGATGAAGGATTCGAACATAGACAATGTTTCTGTGATTCAAAATCCAACACACAGAAAAATCCAGAATCCAAAATCAAACACCCAGCAGGTAGGAAATGGTATGTGAGCCCGAGGACAGGAACAGACTGCACTGCAACGTGGACCGTTTCGATTATTTCAGGCCATTAGGACATGGTAGACACTTAAAGCTATTTATCCAGAAGTAACTGAGCAGTGTCTGGGCTTGGATGCTTTGGTTTCTAACTCCCCACTCTCCACCTTGCTGCCTGGAGAAGGCCGTGCACCGCTGCGCGGGGTGAGCGGACACCGCTGGCGGAGTCCCTCAATCAGGCCCGGGTGAGACGAGGCGACAGAAGAGGCCCCGACAGTGGTCCAGTCAGAACGGGAAGAACTGGAGTGGCCGCACCTTCCCCACTGCTGTGACACCTCAGGCCCATCACCCACCGTGTCTGCCTGAGAGGAAGCCAAGCCTCGCAACGCCCTGACTGCTCTGTAAAAGGGACTTAATGACACACAGTAAGGAAATAAGGACAGTCGTGCAGAGGACCAGGCCCGAGAGGAGAGCGAGCTGCAGCCTACCAACGGTCCATTCGGGTGTAACCGTGCTCTCTGCCCCAGGGAGCGGACAGTCCAATCGCGGCACAGCGGGCTCTCAAGACGCACCGAAGAAGAACACAACTAAGTGGTAAAATAGGACGTTACAACCGGTAGGAGACCCAGCACAAAACTGGAATGTTTTTTCATCTGCTAATGTATTCCAGCACTCTGGGCAGCGGTTTCGTCTGGTTTGCACCTGCCCTATTTGTGGAGGGTGGACCACGCCCGGCCCTGGCCGAGGCCACCCGAGGCATCACGGACGCTAAGCAGCGTCCTCCGCTCCTGGGCGCCCGCAGCCCACTCAGGAGGGACAGATGTCACACGGTCGCACGGCGATGCCCACTGCTGGGTGGAACCGGGAACCGCGGTCTCCAGGCCGGGTCTGCACAGTGCGCGTGCGCTCTGGGCCTGAGGCGCCTCCGCGAGCGCGCGTGACATCCACGCGGAGGGCGGCGTGGGCGGGACGCGGCCGCGGGCGGGACTCGCTCAGGCCCCTCGGTTGCCGAGGCTTTGGGAAGTGCGGGAGGAGGCCGCTCGCTGTGCGGGCCCTGGGCAGGGCGGGCAGAGCGGGCCAGGCAGGACAGGCCGGTGGGCGGCGGGGCGAGGCTGGGGCGCCCCACGGTGGGCGGAGCAAGGGCCGGGAGCCGGCCGCTAGAATCGCCCCGCTGGCTGCATGGAGGGTCGCAGGCGCTGCAGAAGCTCCCTGCGACTCTTCCGGGGGGAAGGTGCCTTCCGAGGGGCGGGAGCCCGCCGACCTGCGCGGGGAGGTCGGAAGGAAGGCCGGGGCCTCCGTCTCCCCGGCCTCTGCTCCCCTGGCCTGCGGGGTGGCCCTGCCGCCGAGGGCCTCAGCTTCCTCCCGGCCCGCGCCCGGCCTGCGGGGAGCTCGGAGCCGCGGAGCGGGCACAGAGGGGAAGCGGCGGCGGCGTCTGTCCCGCGCCCGCCTCGCCGAGCCCCCTGCGGACTGGCGTTTCCCGTCGGCTCCGCGGGGCGCCTGCCCGCTGCGCTCCCCGCCCCGCCGCGTCTGCGTCCTGTGCGGGCGGCTGCAGCCGAGGGGCGCCCCCTGGAGGGGCGTCGGGGAGCCGGGCGGGCGGCAGCCCCGCGTCCGCGTCCGCGTCCGCGCAGCGTTGTTCTGTCCCCGCCCCGCACCGCGCTTCTCCTTGGGTGTCTTTGTACAGCGCTCGCTCGCCTGGAAACTTGTGGGGTTTTGGTGATGAATCAGCCCCCGCTCACACCTCGCCCCTTCCTTCTTGCTGACGACCCGGAGGTGGTCACCCCACACCGGGCTGACCGAGTACCGTGGTAGCCGAAATGAAGACTTTTGAGAAGCAGTGGTGGCTCGTGTCACAGACACTGAAAGCCTACGAGTGCGTTTGTTTTTTGCTGTTACAGGCTGTTGTACGTGTCATTTCTAGGCGCTTTCTTTTACCTGAGTAGAGCGCTGAGGTAGCTTGCCGCTTCCTCTCAGGGTTTGCCTACCCTGCCCCTACTTTAACTGGAATCACCCTGGGGTGGGGCTGCATCTCCTCTCGCCGCATCAGTGATAGAAGTACCTACTGAACGTGATGAAGTTTCGAGACCCGACATCGCCCAAGTTCCATACCTGCCGCTGTGTACCTGGTGAATCGTTAGCAGCCTCCTAGTACAAGGTCCTTAGAAATAGAGAACTTCCAGTCCCCAGTGGACTGAGAGCCACGTTCCCTGCGGAGGCCCGGACCTGGCCCCAGGTCGTCCTGAGCACCTGTGCGTCTCTTTCAGGACTCCCATCATGCAGCGAGAACGACCCACTATGGCTCCCTGCCCCAGAAGTCGCAGCACGGCCGGTCCCAAGAGGAGAACCCTGTAGTCCACTTCTTCAAGAACATCGTAAGTGCTGGCGCACGGGTGGGGCACAGGGATTGCCAAGTCTGCTGGCAGCTGCTGTAATCCACGTAGCGCACGAGTTCACCCACAGCAGACACGAGGTCCTCCTCGTGGTGTGGCTGGCTCTGTGGGAACGGCCCCAGAATCCTAGGTTCCAAACCCAAACTTCTGACCTACGTCTGCCCCTTGGGGAACTGTGTGCGCTAGCAAGAACCCACGTGTCCTGGGGCCACTCGGTGATGTGTAATTGAAATGCAGCTTTGCAGAACCACAGCTACAGCAGAAGATTAGTGGTTACCCAAGTCAGGGAAGGGCAGGGATGAGCAGGGGAGCACAGGGCATTTTCAGAGCAGCAGAACTGCTCTGCGTGGCACTGTGATAGTGGATATGGACGTACGTTTGTGCGGCACCATGGCATACACAAGGTAAAGCGAACCCTAATGGACCCCAGTCAGTTACCGCCGATACTAATGCGTCAGTGTTTGTTCATCAGTTATGAGCTACACTAATGCACAGGTGTTAATAATAGGGGACACAGTACCATGTGGGAATTCTAATTTCTGCAGTTTTTCCATAAATCTAAAACTGCTCTGGAAAATCAAGTTTGTTAAAAACAAGAACCCAGTGGTAAAAATCCCAGTGCCGCAGACGTTTAAGGTAAGCTTCTGACAGGTGAGTTCAGGGCCCACAGCCCTGACAGTACTCTCAGACCTCCAGTTCCATGACACAGGGTCGCACACCAGCTCCCCGCCGCAGAGCCTGGGGTCCCACCCCTCTAGGACAGAAGTGGGGGAGCTGACAGAAAGCGGGTGCTTTCTGATACTGATGGATGGGAGGCATTCTCCATAAACCCAAGCTAGTCAGGGCTCCAGGAAAAGGGAGGCTGCCCCGAGGGAGGGCGGCCCCCCAAGCCCACCCTTCTCCTGTGTTTTCCAGGTGACGCCCCGCACACCACCTCCGTCTCAAGGAAAGGTAAGACCACGGAATGTTTGGATGAACCATCACTGTTCATAAGCATTCCCTGAAGAATCCCAAAATGTACCGTGCAAGAATGAACTCAGGGTAACCTGAATCGTTTCCAAAACTTTTTTGCCATGGGACTCCCAGTGAAATGGGGCCGGCAGGCGCCGTGGCTCCTCCCAGCCTCTAGGTCCAGGCTGCAACAGGAACCTGTCCCTTGTCCCTGTACTGTGCTGTTTGATTGTGTTTCTTGTCGAGAAAGACTCTTCTCCCAACTGACCGTGATGCCATTGTTTCTTTCTCTTCCTCACACAGGGAAGAGGACTGTCCCTCAGCAGATTTAGCTGGGTAGGTGACAAACGCATTTCCCTTCAGCTCCCTCTTCCTTTCCGGTTCCCACAACCCCTTGACATTTGTGTTCTGCTCTCTCACTTGCTTAACAGTCCTGCCTTTTCTTTCCTATCCAGACCGGTTTGCCCAGAGGTTAATAGATTGCTTTTACTTCCGGTTCATGGGTCGCTCTCTCTTCTGCATGGGGAAAAGCAGACCTGGTCTTCCCTTGCAGTGCGCCAAACTCTGTTGCTTCCAGATGTGGGGACCCAGGCACTGCAAGGTCAGATGCCTCTTCTCCGCCAGGGTTCCTGGCAGGCCCCACCGGCCTCCTTCCAGGGAAGGAGGTGCACCTTTCTGGAGAAAATTCTTAATTGCTTTCAATGTAACTGATTGGAAAAACAGCCCCAGAATGTTGAGTGTGGAACTGAGGCCCACGATCCATTTAACCCCTGATGCTGAAATTTTGTTGAGAAAAATAATACTGCTGATGAAAAGGAAAAGATGCCAAATTCAGTTATTTGATTTATAATAACTCCATTAATGCAAAAGATTTTGGTTTTGTGTTTTATTTATACTAAAACTTAGACATTAAGCCATCCAAGAAAACTTCCTCAGAAATCTTGGGGTTTTTAATATCAAGAGCAAGTTTCATTAGAGATTTAAAACACCTTTTTGATCGACTTTCCAGAGTCAAGTCACCTAAAATGCCTACCAATGTAGCTTAAGCAAATTGATTGACTTCTATCACTGGAAAGTGTTGGATAAGTTCTTACTCTATTAAAAAATACATATAATTTTTAGAATAAAGGAGAAGGTTAACCACTTGTGTGTTGGTTGGGGATTGTTTGGGAAACTGCAAGATCTTTATAGTGAGCTACAGAGCCTGCCTACCTGCTGCTCTGTTAATAAGCATCATGTAAACAAATGAATGAATTTTAAAAGGAAGTCCAAGGAGAAGGAACAGAAGGAAAGAATAGGGAAAAGCAGACGAGGGCAGCTGAGAAGGAAGGGTCACTTGAGAGAAAGCGAGAGGGACGGTCCTGTGAAGCTCCTGTGTTATCCCAACACGTGATCACACTGAATTATGAACCAAGACCTTTGCCAAAATATTTTATGTAAATGACTATTGGCCTGCTTTTTCCTCACCTAATGGACCTGCAGAACAGATGACAGTAACGTGGGCTGTTTACATGAACCGGTACTCACGGCCTATTGACTTGATTTTCTGTGCCAGCAGGAGGCAAAGATGATATTGAAGAATGAAATCCGTTTTTAACCCAGAAATCTTGTTTTAGCAACTGTTTTATCTGCCTGTTAATTTTCTAGGCATGGACTGTTGGGGCATTATGCGAAATCATCCCTGAATATGGAGTGATGGGGTGTCGTGAGAAGACTTTTTCCCAGTCATTCACAGGTCCCCTGAGCCCACTGGCTCACAAGAAAGACCTGCTGTTCCTCTCTGCATTTCTTCACTTGTCTTCTTATCATTGTTTGTTAAAGTTCTTTCTCCAGAGCTCGCTCCTCCTCCACATCGCATTGCCTTGTCTGTTTTCCAGCACTGAGGACCTTCTCTTTGTGTGGCATTTCTCAAAGCCTAATCTGCTTTGTCTAAACTATGTTGTATGTTTCCTGGTAAATTCTAGGTTGTCCAAAGACAAAAGTGACCAAGAATTTCAAAGAGGAAAAGTCAAGCAAATTATTAATCTGAACACCAATCTCTGAGTTCTCAGGAGCTCTTTATTCTTGGAGAGAACCAACAGAATGAGACAGAGGACTTAGCATGTGTTGTGGGAGTCAGGGTTTCAGCCGTTTAGCATCCGCTGGCTGGTGCGGTGCTCCCTGACTGTCTTCCGGTCCCCCTTCACCATTGCCACGTCCGCACAGCCGCGGCGGGTTCTCCAAGGATGCCCGGGGCGCTCTGGCTCACCACTAGTATGCGGTGCTTAGACCTTCTTTGCCAGGTGTCCACTGTCCCTTACCCCAAGTGACAACCCTAGAGACCAAATGTTCACATGAAAGTGGCTGCCTGGACTCCGAGTGGCCAGTCTCTCCCCAGAAGTAGCTGGTGTGGCCCTGTATGTGGTCCCTAGGGCAAAGGCCCTTGCCCCACAAATTGGCACCAAGTTTGTGCTTACAGTAGAGCGTGCTGTTTGAAAACAACACATATTAGAAAATAAACTGGCCCTGGAACACAAAGGTCTGTGTTTCTCAGAAATCACTTGCCACTGCTGCGTCCCACTAGAGACTTCATCCCTTCCCTGAAATGAAGGGGGTCAGGGTGGGGCGCTGGCTCCTCCAGGCAGCCACCCCTCGATATTGTGCACTCAGGTGGAGGGCGAGCAGGCTCTGCTCTGGGGGCAGCATCTCCACTAAGTCTTCATGTTCTTGCAACACCCCAGGAAGGAAAGGACCACGACTAGCCCCAGTTATAAGCAAGGAAACTGAATCTTGAGTTCCAACACTTGTCTAAGTTCACCCAGGTAGACAGGGGGTGCAGAAACCCCACTTAGAGGTCTGTAAAACTCTGCACTTGGGCCTTAGCCATGCTAGAAGCCTCCCTCCAGGTGATACCTCAACAGACTTGAAAACAGGAGCCTCTCCTATCTCTCCCTTGTTAACCAGCCTGAGGCTCCTGAATGGCTCCCGAAACCACCTGGTGGGGTGGGTTCTTCCCTGGCGGGACCCATCAGTGGACACTGAGTTCTGGTCTTTTCTTGCAGGGAGCCGAGGGGCAGAAACCAGGATTTGGCTACGGAGGCAGAGCTTCCGACTATAAATCCAAGGGATTCAAGGGGGCCCATGACGCCCAGGGCACGCTTTCCAAAATCTTTAAGCTGGTAACGTAACCTTCCTTTCTGGGGCAGCGCCGGGGGCTTCTGCAGGGAGGCGGGGCCCGATCTGCGCAGGGTTTCTTGTACCCCGTGAGTGTCTCAGGGCTAAACTGTGTCCCAGCGCAGAGGCTGGGTTTAGAAAAAGGCTCCGTGGAAAGGTAGATTCCAGAATCTGTCACCTCCCACGGCCACCCACAGCGCAACCTCAGCACACTCTCTGTCCCTGTCCTGGGTGCCGGGAGCCCTCTGTCTCACGCTGGGGTTTCCTGCGGGGGCGGACTTGAAGTGTTGCAGGATCCTCGCGCTCAGAGAGACCAGTGAGTTTATGTCAGGACTTTAGATGCACATGAACCCAGCTGAACTCATGTCCAGAGCGCTGGGTGTTAGGACAAGGGAAAGATTCTTGTTTCACACATTTGGCCGAGGGATTGGTTTTAGAAACTTGGCAGGGGGGTGGGGTGGGGAGCGAGGTACAGAAGCAAGACAAAGCCATTAGTAATTTAGCCTTGAAAGAAGACAGTCTTATGAATCCTGCAAGAAGAAAATGACATAAACCCCGTTTACAGGACGTAGTTGCCAATCTTTTCTGTATCAGAAACAAGAAGTTACAGTTGTGGGAGGGGTTGAGGGAGATTCAAGTCCCGCTTCATTCCCCTTTGATGCTTTCTGTGCTAAGTTTTAATAGAACGCATCACTATCATTAGCATTTGCCTTGTTATGGTGGGGTGGTTCCCTGTTAGGCAGAGGAAGAATTGTAACAAAAAGGAAAAGCGACCAGTAAGCGTGTGAAGCTTTGATTTTATCCTTCACATCTGCGTGAGCTCCAGGACTACCTAGGCTGCGGTGTGGGTCCATTGTCTGACCCCAGGTTGGGGCAGTCCAGATCCTGGGATGGCACCTCTTGGCACCTTGGTCACCTTTGGTGTCTTTGCTGTTGGGGTGAGGAAAGCGCCTGCCCCCCTGGAGAGGGTGCAGACGAGCGCTAACACAGCAGCAGCCAGCGGCTCCAGGCACGTTAGTGGCCTCTGTGAGCGAGTTTTCAGGTGGGGCAGCTCCTGTCCCCTGGGTCCCCAGGGGCCGGGCCAGCCCTTGCCCTGGGCTGTTTCGTGCACAGGTTAAGCACCGTTTACAAACAGCCTGAGCAATTGTAACGAGTTGTGGCGCATAAAAATGGAGACCTGGAGTGTTTTTAATGCTGTCTTTCCCGTGTGAGACACCTGATGGAATTATCCGATGAACCTGGGGCTGGCACTTCGGGATGGCCAGCCTCCCATCGGACTATATTAGTCCCCCTTTGTATACTTGTTAGTTTCTCAGGCAAACCAGACTTTTCTATTCGGACAGTAATTTGGGGGCTCTGGGAGGCAGCTCCGGGATGGGGGGCACAGCGAGGGACCCCTCTTTGGGGGCATCGGTAACCCACTTTATTTCCCTGTCTGCCTTTTGGTTTTCTCTGGCTTCTGTTGTTTTAGTCCCCTGGTGTCCCCCGTGGGGTATAGCGGCCGCTTCTCTTGGGGCCCACACGGCATCTAGAAGCTGTAAAATGCTTTGTACCTCCCCCGCTGTCAGGAGCCCTCTTTTCTGTATTTGGACTCAGTGTAGACCTTAACCTTTTTGTCCTTTGTCAGAACAAAAGAGCCCTCGTCGGGGCTGTTGCTTCTGTCGCCTGGGCTGCGGCTCCGGTGGGCAGAGGCTGCGCGACTGCCACAGTGTGGGGGCGCCTTCGCGCGTCCTGGTTGCTGCAGCCCCTTTAGCGCAGTCATACAGTCATAAAGGGGCGCCCAGTTTGATCAGCAGCCAAGTGGCCAGGTTCAGAGTGTTTATCATCTCTCGAGTTATGTGAGGTTTCACATAGGAGCCCCTCATACCGAGTCATCCTCAGGTCTGACACCCAGTGGTGTCCCTTTAGGTTATAACCCAGGGTGGTACTTGAATGGTCAGTTGTCATTCCAAAGTCAACTTATTAGCCTTCTGCATCAGCAGCGAGGTGGCAGCAAGCATCCCAAGGCAGGGACCATCCACGGGCTTCGGAGTCTGTTTGATAGGTGTGGCGTTGAACAGTGTCAGGATCCCGTGACCTGGGTTAGACTCCTATGGCCATTTTTAAACTTATGGATTTATAGGAAGGAAGACTTGGCGATATATATATATATATATATATATATATATATATATATATATTTTTTTTTTTTTTTTTTTTTTTTTTTTTTTTTTTTTTTTTTTTTGCGGCACCAGGGATTGAACTCACAGCCTCACGCCTGCCAGACAGGTGCTTAAGCCACTGAGCCAAACCCCTGGCCCTAGTTTTTTGAGGCAGGGTCACACTGTGTAGCTCAGGTCAGCTTTGCACTCACGTTGTAGCCCAAGCCGGCCTCGAACTCACAACGCTCCTTCTACCTCAGCCTCCCGAGTGCTGGGATTAAAGGCGTGTGAAGACTTGGCTATATTTGACGGTCCTAAGGCTGGGGCCTGAGTCAGGGCCTCTTTGATTTGTTTAAATCTTTTTTTTTTTTTCTGATCAGCTTTCCAGAAGAGCTGTTTTTCTTGCCTGTGTGGTGGCTTATCTCGTACAGTCTCCACTTTTTTGTCTTTGTTTTTGGCTTTGACCTGTGTCACTTCCTCTGCTTGTGGCGCAGCCTTTGACAGCACTCCAGTCTGCATCCAGCCTGTTCACGAGCACGCTTAGCTGCTGTCCGCTGCCGTGCCCGCCGCTTTGCTCTCTCTCTGCTGGGCCTGCTCCGTGGTTTCCCGTGGGGTGCGCGCGCCCCACAGCTTCGTCCCTGTCGCGCTGTGCTGTCTCTGGGTCACCTGCGCTGGGTGTGTGTGTTTGGTCTCTGTCTGTCCCAGTCGCCTCTCTGCCTCCTTGGTTTGAGGTTGCAGTTCCTCCAGGGACTGTAGAACCTTCTGTTTGTTTGGTTTTGGGTTTGGTTTCTGAGTTGTCTCATCTCGACTTTAACCTCCACGTTCAGGGCCGGTTTTGTGTCTGCTTGGCGCACGTGTTGGTCTCCTCTGGCGTTCGTCTCCTCAAGCACTTAGTCTCCTCGGGTGCTTGTGGCTTTTGGGTCTTCATCCCCTCCATCCATGTTCACACAGCCTCGAGTTCCTCCTCGGTCCTGCCACGTAGCTCCGTTGCCTCCAGCCACGCGTGCACCGTGGGCTCTCCTTCTAGACACGTAGCCTGTTGGATCCTTGCCTCCAAATTCCGCAGCAAACGGAGCTCTTCCCAGATGCTCTGTTTGGCATGTTGGCTGTTGTTTCTTTCCCGTCGCGCTAGCTCCTCTCATGTGTGCCGGTGTAGCTGCTGTGTCTCTGGTCCTCTTTGTGCTCTGGTCTGGCGTGTGCCTCTGTCCGCTGTTTTAGTCAGTTTCTTTCCTCTGCCTCACGTTCAGCGTGTGTTTTGAGCCTCCTTGGCCTCTTCGCTCACTTACCGGGTTGCCTCTGTCTCCCCATGTAGTCATTCTAGCGTGCTCACGTTTTTTCCTTGGTGGGTTCCCTGCGCCGGCGCCCTGTGAGGGGGGCTGTGAGGATGTCAGGTGTGGCCGAGCTCCCTCCCTGCGGAGAGGAGCGGGAGCAGGAGCCAGGCCCGCGGGGAGGAGGAAGGATGGCTGGAGTCACCGGGAGTGGGAGTCAGGAAGCCCGGGGGCGGGGCCCGAGGCCACCCGGGGCCAGGGTTCATTAACCGGTGGCCCTCGTCCCTGGATCTCTGAGATGCGTGTCTTCGCCCACACAGCAGGGGTCATGCATCAACTCACCCTACAAAGTCATGTGAAGGCGAGTGCAGAGGCCAGGCAACGCGACGGGCGAGGCTCCGTGCGGGGCGGCCCGAGGGCTCGGGGCTCAGGGACTTCTTGTGGCCGCTTTCGCTTCCCTTGTCTCCTGGGCCTCTCCCCAGGGAGCCCCGAGGCTGGGGCAGACACCTCAGCCCAGCCCCAAGCTCCCCACGAGGAGCTCTGCCTTCTGCGGTACCAAGGAACTTCCTGTCCCTGGGACTGGAGGCCCGGAGCCGCGACACTGTGGGTCGGAGCAGCTGGGGTCAGGGGAGCCTCGGGGCCTGGCCCACCACACACTGGGGTCCGGACTCCACTCAGCCTGCACAGCCACCCCGCGGGCCGCGGCCCCGCTGCATCCGGACGCCGTGCCGACGGAGGCCCCACTGCCTGTCTGTTTAGCCATAGTTTAACTCTAGGTCACTTAGTGTGTGGAGGCCCGGCCTCTGTTCACGCCCACGGGGATGACGAGAACGTCCAGGCAGGGGCTCCCGGGCTGCCGACGCGGGAGGGTCCGGGCCCGCCCTTCAGAGTGTTGGTGTAGACGCTGTCTCAGCCGCTCAGAGGCCGGAGGCATCGGGCCGGGGCACAGAGACGCCCTAAGGTGGCCCAGAGGAAGGGGCCCCCGAGGAGGGACAGGTGCAGACTGGCACGGGGCTGGGGTTCTGCCCGGCGGGCGCCCTGGAACAGGCAGAGGCTCTCAGGCCATGCCCAAGCGAGCGGGCAGCACGGACAGCAGGGACAGCCAGGCGCGGGGCTCGGGTACAAAGTGAGCCGAGTGAGTTCTGCGGGAGACTTTGAGGGAATGAGGAGTTGTCACGCACAGTGTGTTAGAGGGGTGACAACACCAGATGGGGCAGCCGGGGGTGACTGCGGCACTCTGCAGAGACTTGGGGGCAGGAGGAGTCAGCCCTGCACGGTGGGAACAGTGTCCTGGGCAGAAGGAGCAGAGCGGGAGGAGGCGGCGTGGTGACAAGCCCGGCTGGGAAGGGACGGTGTCCGGGGAGGCGAATCTGGACTCTGTCCCTGAATCCGGCACCAGCGGCCGCAGGGGCCCAGTGACAGGTGCGCCCCGCCTGCTAACGTTGAAGTCCCAGGTGCATGTCCCTGGCCGAGGCGAGGGGAGGTGGTGACTGGGTTTGGGGTTCTCCGGGCTGGATGGGGAAGAAGAGGCCTGGGGATTTGTACAGCTGCGCACTGAGGGGTCTGGCGATTGACGCACGCGCTCTTCCGGGAGCTGGGTGGGACGGATCGCCGCCGCTCAGGAGACAGCCCCGCACCCTGGCCTGGGCCCCAAGGGAGGACGTCCCAGTTGGCATTGATGGCAGCTGCTGTCGGCCAGTGGAGGCCGTCCGGGTGGCCCGCTGCGCGGTGCTGGTGTGAGACCGTGGCCCCCCGAGTCGCTTACGAGGCTCTGCGGTCAGCTTCCTCCCCCCACAGTGAGGAGCGCAGACGCCAGCAAGTCGGGGTCCGCAGCTGGGGCAGGAGAGCGTCTCTCTGTGATGCCGCCGCTCGGGGTCCAGACAAACCAGAGTCTGGGGAGATGCCCTGTGGCCTGGCGGGGGGAGGTTAGCGCCCCCGCCTGAGTCTGGAGGAAGGCAGCGGGGACACGAGCCCGTCCTCGCTCCCATCCCCGCTCCGTGTCCCATCCCCGCTCCGTGTCCAGCTGCGCCACCTTGAGGAGGGGCTGCTGCGCCTTTGGGGAGCTGAGTTTCCAGGGCTTCGGGTCTTCGGGTCACGGCTGATGAGGAAGGAGCCCGGGGCACCCGGCCTGCTCGGGGAATGGCCCCCGGCTTGCAGGCAGCTCAGGGTGACCCAGGGGCTCCGCTGTGTGGGGGTGGTCGCGCCCCCCCCCAGTCATCAGCTTGAAGGCGGAGCCTGTGCCCTTCCGTCCCGTGACACTGAGCCCTGAGGCGCTCTGCAGGCAGAGGTGCGGACGGTTCCTCCCTCGGGTCGTCACTGA